>CM063519.1:56227500-56512201 GCA_032199755.1 Ambrosia artemisiifolia
TCCTTTCACTCTCAAGACAAGGGAACCAAATGATCCGGTGCCAAGAAGGAAGTATCTATGCCCAAATTCCACATGCGTCCACCACAACCGTTCTCATGCCATAGGAGACTTTGGTGGTCTTAAGAAACATTATTTACGAAGACATAGTACCGATAAAAATTATAAGTGTGAGATCTGCTCCAAGGCATATAGTGTTCCTGCCGACCTCAAAGCACATGAAAAGATATGCGTGACGAAAAATTACATTTGTCATTGTGGTTCTCGGTTCTCAAGGTAAAAACTTATCAACATCACAACTTTTAAAAATGTAAAAATTGGTATATTGCAACATCCAAAGTTCCCAATTTGGAAAATCTGTAGTTCAAAATTTTTCAGATTACATCGATTAAAAAAATTGTCATTTTGTGTCCACTAAAAATATTATATATAGTATTAATTTACAAATGGTTTATGCATCATGGTCTTGTACAATATGCATAACAATTGTTTTGTGTATTAAAGGGTTGTACATTTGCTTTGTAGGTAGTATCCTACTTTGTTTTTTTTTTTTCTTACTTTTTTACTTTTAACCTTAATACTTTTCATTTTTTTACATTTACCCCTACATTTTTTTTACTTTCAACTTTCTCTCATGTATCTCAAAACATAATTTTAGTTTTACGTTTCAATCCAAATTTTTCGAGTTGACACGTCGCAACGTGCGTATGTAGTTCAACGTTTTTACCTCTATTTTCCCGTCAAACGGTGACGTGTGTTATAAGTTTCACTAATTTTTGTGCATTATCGCGCCGCAACGGGTGTGCATGGTTCACCATTATTTCGGTGTTGCAGGTCACTGACAATAGTGTGATATCAATGCTACTTGGTACGGTTTGTCATCCGCAGCAACGCGCGGAGCTTAATTCTAGTTATTTTTAATTTACATAATGATAAAAATGGCATGTACGTCTGGATAGCCATTTGTTTATTTATTTTTATTTTAGTCTAATCGACTTTTTTTTGTATTTAACAAATATCTTTGGATACACATATATAACATCTTTACTATATTTTGTTGTGGTCCGTAATATTAAAAGTGTATAGTATCGAATATTCATTAACTAGAACTTATATCGTGTTGAGCGTCTTAGACTAAAGGGTGTGGAGGAGGACCATCATCGACCTCAGATGCCACATCATCGTGGGATAGGATCATCATGGTGATGATGGTCCAAGGGTGTGGTAGGAGGCCCATCATCTATTATGATTTTTTTAATTAATTAATAGTCAAGCCCCAACGTTCACTTTTGGCCCGTCATGCCCAGCATAGGGACCAGTGTACGTCGGCCCCGGCGTGGCATTGCCGGCCCCATGCCGGCTCCACACCCTTTAGTCTTACTGGAAGCAACCTCTCTATTCTAAGGGGTAGAGATAACGTTGTCTATATCCTACCCTGCCCAGACCCTACCTTAACTTTGCTATTGTTAAGATTTACTGAGTTGATGAAGACGAATTAATCGAAAGTTACATAGTTAGTAATTCTTTCCATTTTATAGACCTTTAAAAATATTTGACTTGTATAACCTTAGTTAATCATATATATTTTTAGGTTTTTCCTTTATTTAGATGTTAAATGGAATCCTTCCTTTGAGGTTCAGATTGTGCTCTAACTCTATATCTTCTCATGAATGTACATTATTCTACTCATCTTTCTGCTCTTGGAATATTAAATCTGTACAAAATATATTTTGCAGGGCAAGTTCCTTCACTGCTCATAAGGAAAATTGTTATGCACCAGACCACGGGGGTGCAGTTGAAACCATGTCACATCCACCACCATTTGGGATAAGTGCCAACACAAACACAATCTTTAGTAATGAAGGCAACAATACCCTTAACGATCCGCATATTTCGTGTATCCAAAGCCAGTCCAACTCTTACCCCTTTACCACACCCTACCAGTCTCAACCATATCAGTTTGGTATGGGGTATGCAGATCAGTTGAAGGACAAAATTCCATCATTCTTTGATGGTAGTTCTATGCATGTCCAATCAAGCTCTAGTAACTTGACACCAACTAGGTATAACCTTGGTCTGCAAGAGATGCTTAACCCTATAACTGGCAGTGGTGTTGTGGGTAGTTATGAGCAAGGAGGTTACAAGGGTTTTGGTGTTGGAAGTAGTGATGCGGCCAATTCTGGGCAAGGAAGTTACAAGGGTTATACTGTTGGCAGTAGTAATACAGGCAGTTATCAACAAGGTGGTTACAAGGGTTATAGTGTTGGCAGTAGTAATACGGGCAGTTATGAGCAAGGAGGTTACAAGGTTTATTGTGTTAGCAGTGGTGATGCGGACAGTTATGAGCAAGGAGGTTACAAGGGTTATGGTGTTGGCAATAGTGATGCAGGAAGTTATGAGCAAGGAGGTTACAAGGGTTATGGTGTTGGCAGCCCCTTAGAGTATAGGGGTCGAATGGATATGCTTAATTTTCAGCCTCAACAGCAACAACCACTACAAGATATGAATACTCAAGGTATGAATGTTCATGGAGATTATGGGATTCATGGACTAAATGGAATGTTTAATCCTATGATCGGTAGTAGTAACATGGGCGGTTATGAGCAAGTGGGTTACAAAGATTATGGTGTTGGCAGTGGAAACTTAGTTTATAGTGGTGGAATGGAAACATCCCAGTTTCAGCAATATCAGGAGCAGCAACCACTACAAAATGTGAATTATGAAAATATGAATGTTCATGGAAATTGGGGCATTATTAATGGAACTAGGGAGGGTACCACATCATATGTGGATGGTGGTTGTATGCTTGATCCTTTAAACTCTCATAACATGACCCAAGTTGTGGCAGGTAGTAGTGAGCAAGGAGGGTACATGGGTATAAATGATGGGGCAGGTAGTAGTGGTGTGGGTAGTTATGAGCTTGGGGGTTACATGGGTTATGGGCACTAGTGATGTGGGCTATTATCAGCAGCAACAGGTGGATCACTAGACCCATCTTAATATATGATAATTCTGGATTTCAGTTTAATTACTCCTAAATAAATAGACTGTTGATGGTATTATTAATTAGTTTCTGAATCGTTATCGAACTTATTTCCTTTGTAACTGCTTGTCATATTTTAGTGTCAGGCTAATTAGATCCCGTATTATGTTAGTTTTATTATGTCTATATGCGTACATGCACCATATTTTCTTCCCGTATTATGTTTGTTTTATTATGTCTATATGCGTACTTCCTTGTTATGCACCATATTTTCTTTTATCACATTAGTAACCTCACAATAGCTTGCAATAGTTGTTACAGAGGCATATATGGTATCATAATACTTTTTTAGTGTTCACATGTTTGGTTTTTGGAATTGTATTGTCTTTTTGTCATGGGACGCCTATAAAAATTTCGAAAATTTATCCATATGTGCCTATATGGGTCTATGTAGACAAAGGTGTAGCAATGATACGTAATCTACCATTTTAACACTAACGAGATGAAGCTTATTATGTTAATTTTAAGCATCTATACTCATCTAATGAGAGATATGGTGAATTTGTTTTAATGAATATTTATTTATAAAATGTATCAGATCGAGTTGTATAGTTTGATTAGGATAACACTCCTTAATCGTTATATATATTTTGAACTCATCCTTATTATATATTTCTTCAAGGCTTCAAGTAGATTTGGATAACTAACTAACTAGATGTAGCTTATGTTAATCCTAAATATGTATACTCATGTAATGTGAGATTTGGCAAATTGTTTTAGTAAAGAATTATCTACAACGTGTATTAGAGTTATTATATAGTTTGATAATTAGGATAACTCCTTAATCGTTATATTTATTTTGAATTCATCCATATTATATATTTCTTCATCAAGGTTTCAACATAGATTTAGAACACTAACTAGATGCAGCTTATGTTAATTCCAAATATGAATACTCGTGTAATGTGAGATATGGTGAATTTGTTTTATTGAAGAATTATTTATCACCCTGCAAGTTGTATAGTTTGATTAGAATAACTCCTTAATTTTTATATTTACTTTGAACTCATCCTTATTATATATCTCTTCATCAAGGCTTTAAAATAGATTCTGAGTTGTTCTTTACGAAAATCCTTCATTTTGGTTTTCATTTTGAGTTCTCTCAAAACTATTGCCGTTATTTTGTTTGTTTAGCAGTGATACTTATATCTAAACTCTGAAGTTTGTGTTTGAGGTTCCAATCTTGATACTATTTCTTCAGTATCATTTCATACTTTCTTTGCCTATCACACACTCAAGTTTTATCATACACTTCTTTGCACTTGATAGTTCAAATATGTACTCGATTGTTACTCCTACATGTTGCAGTAGACCAGATACCTTAAAGTTTTGAATAATGATAAAGATCATATAAAACATTTTCTTGAGATCATGGACGCTTATATCCATCGATTTGACATATAGTATATGTTTCTTGTTAGAAAGGCCTTAAACAGGATAAAAGATTTGACTAGGGTGGAAAAACAAATAGCGAGCCATGAACAAAAAAGATGGCACATAGATTACAAAACACGTGTGGCGTATTGTGTGATATTTTCCTGCTACTTAATTTCTTACCATTCTTGCCTAGAATCCTCTAATGAATTATATTTCGTTTACTATGTGTGAAAGATGATTGTGTCTAACTAATTATCACATGTCCAATTATTTCTTCTTTTTTAAATTGTTTTTGATAACGAGTAGTATGACTATTTGCATTCCTAAGCTTAAAGCATGTATGTCCAACTTAGCATAGGCTAAGACATATTGTATTAAGTGGGATGACTAGTACACATTGTTGATTAATGTCAGCTATGCATATGTTATCCATTGCAAACAACGTATGTGTAATATCGATTATTCATAATCTTATTAAGTGGGATGACTAGTAAACATTGTTGATTAATGTCGGCTATGCATATGTTATCTCTTGCAAACAAGGTATGTGTAATATCGACTATCCATAATCTATTTAACAACAAATATTATTAAAAGGGTCTAGCAAGAAGCTAAATCGAGCTCGCAATCTGGCTAGAGATCTCTACAATGGATATCATGCTGAACCATCCAACTATTACGATTCTGGACCACTTTATTTTGAATCAGATTCAAGGTCTCCTATTCAGATAAATACGAAACTATAATGTGATCCGTTGATTCTAGTACCGAACTACATATATGATAGTTCGCATCCATCTTCTTTCCTAGCTCTTCGTCGGACGAAAATCTATTTAAAGCAGCCCTCCAAACAGAAAAAGAGAGAGAAGGGGGGGGGGGGGGGGGCTTCAAAGGTATCTATTCTCTAAGTAGGGCTGGTCACGAGCCGAGCCGATCCGATCGCAGCTTTGCTCGTGCTTGGCTCGTTTACAAAGCGAACCGAGCGGAGCGGCTCATTTACAATCGAGCCAAAAACCGAGCGAGCATTTTTCGAGCGTGAATATTTCCGAGCGAGCGTCGAGCGGGAATCGAGCAGAGAGTAATTTGGACAACCATAAAATTCAGATGTTTCGTTCGATGTTTTCATTGTCGAGTGACAACTAAGGTCGAACTGTTCGATGATAACACTAATATTGAAATCCGAGTGTCCGGGGATGAGGCTTAAGTTGAGGCTGCTGAGGCGATGAGCATACTGCAGAGAACAATTATTGCATTTATGACGTAGGGTGATATCATGCGACGATTAGTGATGGACGACTAATAACATAGAAGAGTCAAGACTGTCACCTCATGACTTATGGTTTTACTATTAAACTTAGTCTTAAATTTTTTATTGTGTTAAGTGGGCTAGTTATATTTTGTTTGCATACATTTGAGCCCAAATCCAATAGAATGTTATATATAAAACTATAAATATATCTGTAATTTGTGTCTATATTTATAATTAATATATAATAAATAAATAAAAATTTATTCGAGCCGAACCGAGCCGAGCGAACCTTTGCTCGTGCTTGGCTCGTTTATAAACCGAACCGAGCCGATCTGCTCATTTACAAACGAGCGAAAGATCGAGCGAGCGTTTTTCGAGCATTTTCCGAACGAGCGACGAGTGAACCACGAGCGGCGAGCGATTTGAACAGCCCTATCTCTAAGGAATGTTTTTGAAATAGCCTGTTTTTAGTTTCCACTCTAAACGTTCCAACAGAAAACTAACCTGGGATGTTGCCTTCCCAACACCGTATGTCTTCTGGACCTGGACCGCTATAGTTGCAAAATGTCTTAGCCGGGTTTTTGTCTTACTTAATTAGTTGTTTGGGTTTTAAGCTAGTTAATTATTTGGATTTTATGTTAATTGGGCTTAAGTATGTAAAGTGTTTGTACTTTGTGGTGATTGAAAGATGAGTTTTAGGATTAAGTCTAGGGTATATAAGGGCTTAATCCCTAACAAATCATAACATTCTCTTTTTAGATCTTTGTGTTTTGATTGATTGATAGGGTGTGTATCGGATTATGCACAATACACATACCGGTTTCACACATACATAGTAGAATTTACTATTCTGGAGTGTCCTAATCCCCTGTTAGAGCCTTCTTCCAATCCCAGCAAAACACTACACCATTATGTGCCCGTTCCCAATGTTGCTCTTCATCCGGTTAATAGATTTAATCCAAAATCTATATGTGATGTCATTTGTTCAATCTATAGTTTTTATCTAAAAGTGTGATTATCATACTTAATTCGAAACTACTTTCAATAAATGTGTGCCCATAGAAAGTTCAACCTTTGCTTATCATTCACTTATTTTGTGTTTACCCTTAGTCATTGAAATTGATAATCATGTCAAACTATGATATAATTAATTCTAGAGACGGTATGCCTTAGTTAACTTTTTTAGTTAATTTTATTCCAAAATCAACTTTTCTATTGTTTAGATTTTGTTATAGTCAATTAGTACTAGCCAACTAAGTTCATAAGATGTTCGTTCTTAAATTGCCATACAAGGTTGTCTGAGTATCAACAACATATACAACAACATATACAGTCTCACGTATTAATATGTGACTACCTTTTAAACCTTATAAAGGATCTTGTTATATAAAAAATCACTTAAAATATTAAAATAGTGGATTCACAAGGAGTAAAAGGTATATTGGCTTTATTATGGGAAGTCTAGGACAATATCTTAAGTAAGTTCTTTACCCTTATAGGATGTGGCGCTCTTGAAATAAGAGCATTCCACATTTGATTCATTAATTTTTGTACTCAAGAATCGTCTCCATTGTTATCAAACTTGGACAGCAATAGAAAATAATCATATCTCTTTCCACGGTGAACATCTTCATTACTAAGGGGCTGTTTGGTTGATTAAGTGCTGAATCATTAAGAGGTCTGAATGGTTAAGCGCTGAATCATTAAGTTGGACCTCTTAATGGTTAGTTTTCTTGTCCCACGTTGGTAGAGGAGCCTCATTAAGGTTCAGACTAGTTAAGTGATTAATAGTTCAGTGCTTAATGGTTCAGCAACATCCCAAATCTTAATGATTCAGACTTAACCATTCCATTCAGAAGGTGAAACAAACGCGCTGAATGCTGAATCATTCAGCACTGAATGGTTAAGAGCCTCATTAAGAGGCTACCAAACAACCCCTAAAAGTCGAGTCAAGTATATCATTTTATGATCGCAATTTGCATTTAGGTATAAAAACCAAATCTTTGTTTCAATTCCATTAGAACTAAGAATAAACCGAGGTGTGAAATTTTATATTTTCCACACCATATCATATTAGGAGTCCCCACTAACACATATTAAGATCCTGTTTTCTAGCCTTCCTTAACCCGCCTTCCTTAACCCTTTTTGTGCTTCCCTACTTTGCTTTCCTTCTTCCTTTGACTTATCTTCATGACAAGAATCTTCATCATCATCCATTGTGGAGCTACATTGCATCATCTTGGGTAGAAGCTTATGCATCTCTTGTGAAGACTTGACTCTTAGGCTTGATGCCTATTTTCTTTTCTTTTTTATTTTCAAATCTCTTCAAAGTGTTGAGCCATAATAGTGAGAGGGAAGACATGCAATCTTTGAGTGTACTGTCTAAGAAAGGCATTCGTATAAATCTCAATCAACCGAGAGCCGTTATATGAAGTTCATAGGAGACTAATGTCTAATGTCTTTATGTTAGTGGATATAATTTGAAATGTACAATTTAGTTTTCATCAGCAAATCTAAAAGATGGCCAAGACTAACGATCCCCCCCCCCCTTTATTGAAATTCCACTAATGCAGGATACTTAATTAGAAAATATAGAAACAAACTTTTAAAAGGAAGATCTTGAAATGTTATGTACGTCTTTGGAACACTTTAAAGATCATCTTGAAAGGCATGAAGTTTGATTTTTTTCCAGCAAGGAGTTGACTTCTTTTGATCGATATCATCGAAAAGATTCACTTTATTGTAAGTCCTCCCCTTGATTTAAGACTCCTATACATGTGTGCGTTATGTTTTCTATCACGTCCTCAAAGGATATATTAAGTTCTTAGGGTGTTTATCCACAAGTAGGTTATGACTAATTTGGGTTTGAAAGCAATAATTAAAGGGAGTGAAACCTTTGATGACTAACCCTGATTAGTTTTCAATACGGCCGATCAAGGTGGGAAGGGTAGTGTAGACTTAGGGGCTGTTTGGTTGATTAAGTACATCATTAAGATAACTGAATGGTTAAGAGGCTCTGAATGATTAAGTGCTGAATGGTTTAGCTATGCACCAAGTCTGAATGGTTCAGCTCTTAATCATTCCATTCAGAGCCTCTTTTAGGTTGAAACAAAGAGTCTGAATGCTGAACCATTCAGATCAGAGGCTCATTAAGAGGCTACCAAATAGTCTAGTTAATTGGAGCTAAAACTCCTCCTTTGAATATTAAACGTCAAAATCTTCTTAATGTTGGCTAGTTTAGACTTAGTCGAGTTATAAATATTATGATGTTACAAAAGTTATGTTATATATATTATCTCTAGTTATTTATGTAAATACTTATGGGTCGTATGGTTCATGCACCGATGTGTTAAGACAGTTAAATGTTAACCTAAATAGTTGTTCCGGTTAATCAGAATGACACCGATTCCCAACTTATAAATTAGATTCATCCGTGTCAACAAGTTTAATGCTTCAAATATTCAATGCATACCGATTAAGCTTGTATGCATATTCATTTTACCCAAATCATTCTTGTTAATTTGACCATTTACAAAACTTGATTTGATACCCTCCGATAGGCATATAATTGGTATTAGAGGGCCCATAATTTTTGGTAAGAACGTTACAAGTGAAAGATAGGTAGGAATGTAAGGATGGAAGACGTGTATGAGATCCAAACAACTCATAATTCAGCACCTTTCTCGTCCCTCTGCCTCATTACATTCGTCTCCTTTCGTCCAGACATCCGAGTGGCTCACAATCTTTCCCTTCCATCTTACCTCCGTCTTCCACCTAGAACATCATAGCAATTTGGGACGGCAATGGAGATGCTCTAAGGTGCTGTCCGGATTTTAATGTTAGTTAGACATAGTGAAAGTCAGTAGCGGATCCAAGATTTTACATCAACGGGTGTAAAAATTAAACATCCCTCACATTCATGTGCTTCTTAGAGAAAATACCATCAAATCAGGTCCAACCATCTGTGTATGAAACTAAAACCAAATTTAAAAAGATAGCATCAATATCATATTCAGCCAGATCATATGCTGTAAATTTGTAAATTATTGTCGTCTTCAATTATGACGTACCCTAATAACAAATGTAGAATCATTTTTAAACGTCTTCATGGTGATCTCCACTTGGTACATGAACATTACCCATATATCTTATTTTTAGACCAAAATGATGCGTTAAATCATATTAAGTACATATTATGGAATCATCTTAGATTAATAATACATGGATTAAATACATATAAATGAGCACATATGTCCGCTCATAACCGTTTAAATAAGAAACATGAAAATATTAACAACCATAAGAACTTCAAAGTCATGTATCAACTCACATGTGGTTAAGTTGATTCATGTGTGATTATTTTGGTGAAGATTTAATAATAAGAGACCTTTTAGATGACCATTTAGAAAGTTACCTAACTGATTGAACGGTTCAAGTTCAGAGAGACCTTTTAGATGACCATTTAGAAAGTTACCTAATTGATTGAACGGTTCAAGTTCAGATGAACATTTAGAAAGTTAGTGTACTCTGAATAAATAATGTGTAGAATCCATTTATTAACTTACGAAAGGTTTATAATGTTAAATATCGGTTCATAAAAAGTAATCTTCTATAGATTGTAGGTGTGGGTTGATAAGTTAAAATCACAAATCTTTAAGAGGGCCGAGAACGACTAATAGCATGGTTCATGCAAAGCAGTCAAACCTTAAGTAACTTCAAAATTAAAAAATGTTGCAAAGAAAAAAAAAAACAATTGAACGCATTTATACCGAATAAAATCCTCACAACGTCTTTAATGATTTGCCAGAACAACTTAACGAATCGAATATGCAATTATGCACAAACTTATTTACATGGACATAACAAATTAACAATAAGCAATTTGAAAACCACAGGTGCATTTAACATTCACGATAATTACTTTTGGACCGTATCCATGTGCTAATTTAAGAAAAAATGAAAAAATTTGTGTAATCAAACCTTCGAATTAGATACATATCCAAATCGAGAAGTACGTCTATACCGCCATTAATGTTGGTTAATGGAAGAAGAATATATGAAGCGAAAGAGACTTACCAAGCATGTTAAAGTCTTCAATGTCTCCATGGATGTTGATGAGAGTAATGGGAAACCCTAAAATGAAAAGCGTATTGTATTTCTTTATGGCTACAAATGAGAAGAATGGAAAGCATATACTTTTTAAGACATGAGAATGTGGTGATACATATACACTTCATGGACACTCAAAGGTCTAAGCATTCAATTGGGTTTTATTATGTTTTATGAAGGTGAGTTACATATTGAGATAGACATAAAGTGTGTATTACATAAATATACATTTGGCATTATATATATGTTGTACGTGAGGGACATAAAGGGAAGAAAATTACCAAAAAATGAAAATTTGTGAAGAGACCTTTGAACTCCCATCTTAAAAATTTAATGAAATTACCTTTGTGGACATCTTTGGTCCTTAATAAGGTAATAGAGAATAGAGATTTAGATATCTAATAAATATCACAATTGAACATTTGTATAAAAGATTTCTAATATATATACACACACATTGGTTTTTTCTTTATGAAAAAAATATTGAACATTTCCATTTACAAGTGTTGGCCAAATTTTATAATGATGTAGACTTTAACTTTGTCTTAAGTAAATCTAAGATGTAATAGAGTCGGGTGGGGAAGCATGATCTAAATTGTGAGTTCACATGATCCATACCCCATTGTGGATCCCACATGAGGTAGTGAGAGTGAGAAGTGAAATATAGAGGAAAAAAGATGCTTTATTGCCACGTGTTCATCTATATATGCTGGCTAATTCATCCAATTACTATGTTTGTTGCCTCCATTTCTAAATCCTGCTGGCTAATTCATCCAATTCATGAGTTTGTGTTTTTGGAGAATCCAACATCAAGAAGGTATACTAGACCACTCTATGGAAGAATACTCGGACCATAGAGGAAAATACTTTGAAAGTTAGAACTATCATGAGTTTGTCATGTCAACATCCACTAACCGGGTTAGTTCACAGTTAACAAAAGCTAATTGAAGGAAAATACTTTAAAAGTTGGGAGTGTTGTGAGGAATTTCTTAAGTACGGATTATTGCCGGCCAACGAGACAAAGTTTGGATCATTAAAATCCAATTCCACTAAAAAAGGGAAAAACCATGAAAAAATAGTTAACGAAAAATTAGCTAAAATGTCCAATTTTAACTATTTTAAAGTCCAGGGATTGTATTGTAAATAGGTTACAAGGAAAAGGAAACATAATCAACGAACTAAATAGTATGGGGTCAAACAAAAATTAAACTAAAGTACAGAGATATAATAAATTGCAAATGATGTAAACAAAATTTAAAAGGGTTAAAAAGAGAAGTATAACTTTACTAAACTTGAACCGCCAAATAAATGAAAATTAGTTACTAAAAGACAAAAAGATCACAATTCGTATTTCATAGGGCACCTAAAATGTTATATATAATAAAAATTTAATAAGAATCACTTAATAATTTGAAATTTTTAATGGTTTATGATTTCAACGATTACAAATCCAAACATAAATTATGTAGAAGTTTCCCCCACCACTTTACACGATTCAAATACGTATACTTATGAAGTATGCGGTAAAGGGTGGGCAAGAAAGCAGAATTTGTCACACCTACGAGTTCACAATATTCCTCTCACCCTCTAGAGAAGGACACCAAATGATCTCGTGCCAAGGAAGCAGTATTTATGCCCCGAGTCCACATGTGTCCACCACAACCGTTCTCATGCCGTAATACCGATAAATATTATAAGTGTGACACCTGGTCTAAGGCATATATCTTCATGCTGACCTTAAAGCACATGTAAAGACATATGCTACGAAAGTTTTACATTTGTCATTGTAGTTCTCGGTTATCAAGGTAAATATTATGAACATCATACTTTTTTACCGTATATAGTTTAGACTCAAGGGAGTGGGGCGGGGAAAGGGGGGCGGTAATGGTTTGCCGGGCGGGAACACCGTCCCGAGGGGCGGGAAGAGGAGGGCGGGGAAGGGGGGGCGGTGGGGGAAAGCCGGGCGGGGGGGATTGTGGAGGGTGACGTGGCGGCTTTTCATTGGGCTGAATTTTTTTTTTTGTTTTTTTTTTTTAACTTTAACACAATATAATATTATTCCCTTCCCCCACTTTCCCCCCTTCCACTCCCCACAATTTTCACCCTTCAAACATGGTCCCCACAAGTGCCACAAGGCGCATCACGCCCCTCTTTCCCGCCCCTCCACTCCCCCATAGTCTTACATGTAGGTACATTGCAATATAATTCTCTTTCCAAACTGGGAACTTTGAAACCTCATGGTTACTAAGATTTCACATTTTAATTACTCATTCAAAAATTGTCATTGTGGGTCGGTTGCAAAAATTACTTCTAATAAACATAATGATATAGAAATGGCATGTCTGTATAGGTATTTGTTTATTCAGTTTTATTTTGGTTGCTAGGAGAAGAACGCACCATAATTTTTCCCAATAGTCCACATAATATATATCTCCATTTATTTTTTTGTTGGAAGTAGCCACCAGTGCCGGCCCTAGGGGTGGGCGAGCCGCACCCCGGCCAAGGCACGTCTTTTTTCGGGGGCCAATTTTTTAAATATAATTTATATATACATCGCCAATTATTCAGAAGTGATGGAGAATAGGCGAGAAGAAGAAGAGTGAGGCTGGAAATCGGATTTTTTTTTTGATCGGAGGTGGCGACAGCTCTGCAATTAATAAAGAATCTTTGGAAAATATGAAGAGGAAGACAAACTTAATAGGCTAATTAAGTAATGATAGTAAGTTCGCCGTTCAAAAAAAAAAAAAAAAAAAAAAGTAATGATAGTAAGTTATAATGTATTGGGTCTTGGTTGGCTCTTTTAAAGCAAGCCCACAACTCGCATTATTTAACCAAAATGAGCCGGTGACCAAGTAATTCGAAATTTTATATTTTATAACTAAAACCAGTCAAAGTAAGTAATTGTAATTATTTAATTTTCTTATATCAATTAATTTAATTTAACTTATTACTAAAGATTGTAACATTTCTGTTTCAGTTGATCTTTTTAAAATGTATAAATGTTTATCCTTCATTTAGTTTATTATGGTTTACTAGTAAGTCTTTATTTTTATTAGTATTTGAATAACATATACAGATAACTTTTTCTAGAAGTATTATAATTGACAAACTTTTATAAAATCTCTTAAGTACCAATTAAAATAATGCTAAAAGAACTCACCTCTTGTTCTAGTGTTTGTAGTACATTGGTTGTTAAAGAAATTAAGCAATATAAGTTTGTTGTTCTCGAGTGTAAAAATAAAATTTAGTAAGGACCTTTTACTTAGCGGATTGACAATGATAGCCATACGAGATATTAGAGAGTATAGACTGCGAAGAGATGATCAAACTGTTTGGTATCAAGAATAGTAAAAAAGCTTCACGATCACTGGTTAGCTATTATGGTATGTCACTAATACTAGATTTTTGTTATGTTTATTGATATAATGTTAACCGCCATTTAAAAATTACTTAATATAACTTGTTAGGGCCTAAGGGCCTTTTTTATTTTGGCTCGGACGAGTCACTTAAATTCTCAGGATCGGCTTTGGTAGCCACCTCAATGGGTTTAATTCAGCCTAATCTAGTTTTTGTTGTATTTAATAATTAATTTGGGATTTTAAAAATTATGATGACAGTACATAAGATTGAAAGAGTACGCTAACTGAATTTGTACCATACTCAGATGGTGGTTATATGCTTGATCCTATAAGCAACCCTCTTAACGGGACACAATCTAACCTTAACATTAGTTTAAAAGATGTGGCAGGCAGTATTGATATGGGCTATTCTGAGCAAGCGCGTTACAAGGGTTACCGGCAGTGGTGATGTGGGCAATTATCATCAGTAAGAGGATCGCTAACCTTATCTGAATATATGATATTTCTGGATTTCAGTTTAGTAACTTTTGAACAATTTGTCTGTAAATTATGGTATTCTACTTTTTGTTGGTTTTTTAGTCGTTGTCGAAGCATTATGTATTGTCAAGCTAATTGAAGCCCATGTTATGTTGGTGATAATAATATATGTATGTTTTTAGGTAATTCCTTGGAACCATATTTTCTTATATACAATTAGTAACCTCACAATAGCTTGCAATAATCGTTAGAGATACATATATGGTATCATATGTTTTTTGTGTTCACGTATACAATTTTTGGAATTGTATATTTTGTCTTGGGACGCCTATAATAAAAGTGTTTCCATCTGCGCCTATATGGGTCTTTGTAGACGAAGGTGTGGCAACGACACAGAATCTACAACCCTAGCACTAACTAGATGGGGGTTATGTTAATTCCAAGCATGTCTACTCATGTAATTCGAGTTATGGTGAATTCATTTTAATGAAGAGTTATTCATAACGCGATCAGATTTGCATAGTTTGCTTATAAGAATAACACCTTAATCGTCATATTTATTTTGAGCTCATCCTTATTATATATTTCTTCATCAAGGCTTCAACATTGATTTTGAATACTAACTAGATGGATCTTATGTTAATTCTAAACATGTATACTCATGTAATATCGTGAATTAATTTTAATGAAGAAATAGTTATAACGCATATATGAGAGTTGTATAATTCAATTAAAATAGCTCCTCAATCATTATATTTACTTTGAACTCATCTTTATCATATATTTCATCATCAGGCTTTAACATAGATTCTAAGTTGTCTTTGAGTTGTTCTTCACGAAAATCGTTCATTTTGGTTTTCACCTTGAGTACTGAATGAATATCTTGCGGTTATTCTATATTCTATTAGTTTAGCATTCATACTTGTGTCTAAAGTATGTGTTCCAAGTTCCTATCTTAACATATTTGTTCAATATAATTTCATACTTTCTTTGCCTATATTTCACCATCTGAACTTTTATCATACGCTTCTTTTGCACTTGATACTTTGATAGTTCAAATATGTACTCAATTTTTATCCCTACTTATCGTTACTAGACAAGATACCTAAAAGTTTTTGACAATGATGAAGATCATATAAAACATTATGTGCTTAACATACATGCTTATATCCATCTCGTCGATTTGATATAATATTTTTGTTTCTTAGGAAGTCCTTAATCAAGATAAAATGTAGGATAAGACTGGAAAATAGACAGTTTGCCAATAACAAAAGAAGGTGGAACATCGAATGTTAGAAAACACGTGTGGCATATCGTGTGATATACTTCGCATGCTACTTTCTTACCATTCTTGACAAGAATCCTCTTATGAATTAACTCTAGTTCTATTGTATTCAGATATTTCATTTATTATGTGTGAAAATGATTTGTGTCTAACTGATTATCATGTCTCTAATTCTATCTTTTTTTTTTTTTATATAATGATAAGTAAAGCCAATTTGTATTTCTAAGCTTATTAAAGCATGTGCTATGTCCAACTTAGTTTGGCTAAATAATATCGTATTAAAAAGGATAACTATTACAGATTGTCGATTAATATTGGCAATGCATATGTAAGCTTTGGCAAACAAAATATGTGTATCTGTAAAAAATTAATGCTAACTAAATCCAAAATCTTTGTTTTTTTTGATGGAAAATATTATTAGAAGGGGAGCTAGCAAGAAGCTAAATCCAAAGTACAACATCGAAAAGAATGGGGCGGGTTCGGATAGCACCAAGGCGTGCGTTTTGGCGTGAGTGAAGTCGTGAATGTAACGGGTCAATTTCTTATTGGTGCTATAGTCCTCAGGATGTATTTTTCTTCGTGTGTTTCCTTTTGTGTTGAATTTGGTCCGTGGTGTGTGTAATATTCGTTTCTTGGGTATGTACAAATTTCGGGGTACTTAGATCATCGCCATGTAAATGCTTCCCTACCACGTGCTGAGTATAGCTCTGATGGGTTCAAATTAATCGGAGTGTGTGCGTCTTGGTGGATATGTTAGCGGGGTGGGGGGATGGTAAGGGCAGCGCCAGGCGTGTGTTTGGTGTGAGTTTATTGAATGTAATCGAGGAATATCTGGGTTTTGGCGCTTCCTTTTTCCTGGCTACGTATATCATTTTCGTGTCATATCTTCCGTGGTGTGTGTTTCCTTTCTTTCTGGGTATGGGGTTGTGTGGTTATGTAACGGGAAATCATGGGGTCTCATGTTAGACGATTGCTTGAATCGTTTGGAGGTGGCATTAGTACCGGTACTAGTGCTGACGAGGTCGCGAAAGGATGTAGTACAGGATCTGTAACATATGGAAGTCAATGAATCAGCAATTTTAGGTTTAGCGGGTGCGGCGATTTAGTATAAGGGAGTCAGCTGCGTCGTCAGTTCGCTATTCAAGTGCAGGATCTAATTGATGTTGCAGAATACAGGATGGGTCAGGATCATAAAAAGGGCTGCAGAAATTGATGCAGTGCAGTTGGATTCCTAGCGAGCATATATAGTGGCCCTGAAATAAAAATAATTGAAGTCGTTTCGGACAAGTTTACACTGCAGATCGGTTTTTTGCTGCTGATAATTCTGCATAAACAAGGTTTGCAAAGAGGGGTATTTTGGTAATTGTCCAAGGAGGGGGTGCATCTCTTTTGGACTTTTATTTGCTGCAGTATGCGATCTGAAAATCGGCCAACCAGGTGCAGGAATTTTGGCAGCCAGCTTAACATACAGAATCAGTGGAATAAGTTTTTTGTGCAGCGATGTGGGTCAGTTGTCTTCGGCCAGCTTATGCAGGGTTTGGGATACGGTTTTATCAAGTGCAGAATGGATTCAGTATGGTTTTTAGGTTTGCAGTGACTTCGAATCAGTAGGAGTGCAGCGATTTGACATCAAGTTTTCTTATGCAGAATCAACTTTAAATTTTGGGTGTGCGGTGTCCTCGAACATGTGGGTTGAAATACGAAGATGCGTATGATTTGTACTGTCAAGTGTTGTATTATATCAGTGCGCAGAGTTTGACGCTGAAAATATGTCTGAGTCATCTATTGAAGTACTAAACGCTTATCAACTTAAGGTCTTCTTATCAAACGCGTCCAGTTTCGGTGAGCTTAGTTTCGTAATTAGGTGTTGAAAGAACTTGTTATTCGCTTGGCGAGGGTTAGCATATAGTACTAGTTTGTTTACTTTTTCGGGTCTTGTTTGTTTCCTTTTTTCGGTTTTCTAACCTCTGGTTAGGAAAGTTTTGTACTTGTACTGTTTATGTTTGTGTATGGTATAATATGATATCCTTCTCCGTTTAAAAAAAACATCGAAAAGAAAATTGCAAAATGAGTTCCATTCAATTTGATTTCCACCAAGATCTCTTCCGGATTTTGTGTTCTCTAATTGAGAATCTTGTCATTTATCACCCCTTCCATATGACCAAAGCAACACCATGAACACCGTTAGCGTTGATTTCCGGTATTCAGCTTAGCTCGCAATCGGGCTAGGGATCTCTAGAATGGACATCATGTGGAACTATTAAGAGCTCTTGGGAGTAGGGTTAGGATTAAATAGAAAGTGAAAGAAAAATAAGAAGTCGTAGGAAGGGTATCAAACGGACTCCCGATTGAACTCATTTAAGCGGCATTGTAACCGTCTTATCGAACCCTACGACGTTAGTTTTTAGGTCTTCGTTTTTTGGGGTTTAGCTTGTAGTTTTTAGATATGCGTTATATCATTGTGTCTTTTATGTACTATTGTGTCTTTTTCTTATTTTCATCATTGTGTCATTTTTTCAATTCATTGTGTCTTTTTAGCATTGTGTAATATTTTTTGGCACTGTGTTATATTTTGTGTCTCATTGTGTCATATTTGATGATCTATTGTGTGTTTTGTATCCATCTCACCCTACTCATTTTTGTCACACTGTGTAGAATAACTTGACCCCTTAGAAGTATGCACCACTTTTAAAACAGATTCTAGGTCTCCTTTTCAGCACAATATGAAAGTATAATTAATGTGATCCGTTGATTCTAGTATCGAGCAGTCTATTTCACTACTCGCCCATCCTATTTTTGCTAGCTCTTCTCCAGACGAAATTCTATTTAGAGTAGCCTGCAAAACAAAAACAAAAAAAGAAGTTTTGGTTCTTTGAAAAGGAGAAATGGAGAAGTTAGTTGGTTGTGACTTTTTGATGAAACAGAAAAGAAGATTAAAAAGGAGAAAAGTTAGGTGGTTACCCAAAATGCCCATATTTCATAAATAAATCCTATCAAGAAAACATAAAATATGCAAAGAGTTGAACGATCAAATCATACCAAATAATGATAATTTATTTATCTAAGCAAGTCTCCTTAGGGTCTCTAATAATTTAGTGCTAAGATTCACTCAACAATTCACAGACCTAAGAACTTCTTTAGTTGTCTCACCAAACTAACTATTAACAATTATTGGCTTCTCATACATTCTTTGGTGTCTATAGAAGAAGTCTCTTTGGGATTCACTATTATAAATTAAGTCTTAAATGTTGTTTGTTTTTTTCTAAAACAGGTCTGCAGATGCTCTTCTGTTTGTACCGTGCAGACCACGCGTAGATATTGTCATTTGCAAACTGTTTGTTTTTGGAAGACGTTTCATTAAAAAAACGTTTGGGCGAGCTATTCTTGGTGCAGACTTGGCCCAACCACTTTTAGCTCTTGTAAGGTCTGCAGAGGGTTAAACACCACCACCACCCATCGTCCACCACCACCGTCCACTACTACCATCACCCACCACCACCGTCCGTACAACACAACCAGATTATTTTAGCAATCTACAGACGTTAAAAAACAACCAGTCTTCTTCTTGCAGATTGCAAACATTTTACCTCTGAAAAAACCAACACCTTAGTGTCTCACATAATGACCATTTCTTTCAAGCGCAGAACCAAAGAACTCCTATCAATTATGGAAAACATATAAAGGGAATGACATAAGAATATATAGTACAATCATAGACAAGATTTTACCTAATTTATAAGTGGATCAGATAGCTCATATATAACATTAAAAGCTGTGACGACCCGGGAAATTTTTCTTCTAATTTGAAAATTTTTCTTCTTATTTGTCTTCTCTTTTCGACTTCGGGAAATTTTCGGGACGAAAATTCTTTCAACAGGGGGATGATGTGACACCCGGCAACTCCCGGTAACTAACTTTTGAAAACTTAGTAAGTCTACCTTAGCGAGTCGCGCATACGTTACACAAAACAAGGTCGGTCGAGTCGAGTCGCACATCATTAGGGTTTTAACATACGCAAGCCTCGAGTCCCGGGAATTGGTGAACGAGTGTGAACGTGTTTACTTTCATGTATTATGTGTTCATAATCATTATGTGACTTGTCGGTATGTGAAAATGTGTTAACATATGTTAAAACGGAGTTTAACGCGCCAAATACACCACAACAGACCCTGTAGGCGATTAGCTTGTTCCTTTAGGCGATTAGCTTGTTCCTTTAGGCGATTAGCTTGTTCCTTTAAGCGATTAGCTTGTTCCTTTAGGCGATTAGCATGTTCCTTTAGGCGATTATGGGGCTAATCGCCTATAGTGAAGGCGATTAGCAGCCCTAATCGCCTGATAAAGCTGCATAATCGCCTATAACGTGCCTGACGACTAGAAACGCCTATAAATACCACCCTTGACCTCCAAAACATCATTTACACAACCCTAGCCGTCCCATAACATATCTCAACCCACAAACACCCTCTGGAACCCATTTTTACATCCAAACAACCATTTCCAAGCTTATTCCATCATCTACTCTTAAATACAAGGTGTGTTCTTCAAACCCAAACCTTTAAATGGTTATGTTTTACTCCCTAAATGTCCAGACCTGACTTATGTTTTTGTCTTTGAAAATCCATTTAAAACCGTTTTTAAACAAACTCACACCTTTACATGTGTTATATGTGATTAAAGGTAGAATTTTTAGGATTGAATCATGGTTGTTTTTGTGTTATTGTGATGTTTATGGCTGTTACAAGTTAGTATGATGATGTCCTAGGAGTTTGAATGGTTTTGGTTGTGTATTGTTGATACTTGATGTTTTGACCCATTTGAAGGATTTTGGATGATTTAGGATGATATGAGGTGTGTTGTTGATTGTTTGATGTTAGGGTTTGCTCTAGGATGATGCTAGAACAGTAGGATGCTTTCGGACAACGTGGTTATGTGATTAAATCTGGATATTTGCTATTTAGGGCAAGTTCTTGCATGTTGATGTGATGTTTTCATGTTAAGTTGCTATTTTGGGAAAACGCTCGCATTCGGGACTGTTAGAATGATGAAAACTTAGGGGTTTTGCTTGAAATATGTTTGTTAATATGTTAGGATGATTATTGGGTGTTTTTACACGTTTCGGATCTGATTTGGTAGGTTAAACGGGCGAAAAACCATATCTGCTGCACTATAGGCGATTAGGAATCCTAATCGCCTATGTTATAGGCGATTAGGGGCATAATCGCCTAAGATGAAGCCCTACTCGTGTGACTTATAGGCGATTATGATCACAATTGCCTTCATTTCATGCAATTGTGATCCTAATTGCCTTCATGACATGCAATTGTGACCCTAATCACTAGTTAAGCCCTGAATTGCATACCTTATGACCATAATCGCCTATAATGCATGTGATTAGCCCTAATCACCTATCATAAGGGGCGATTAGCCCTTGTAATTGCCTGTTGACCATCCCTAATCACGTGTTGACTTTCCTAATTGCATGCTAAGTTCCTAATCGCGTGTAATGCTGTTATAAGTGTATTTTAACATCCCGAAACCCGATTTGACACCTAGGAACATGATAGGAACCCCGTGACATGTCTAGTAACATAGTAACACGTGTTCGGACTTGTTCGTACGTTATTTGACCTATGTGTTAGAATCCTTGAACTTTAACGCATGTTAAATGCTGAGTTGCATGTTTTGTGTATGTTTGTGTATGAGATGAACACGTGGAATGTCGGGTCACCAATGGGATGTCGAGTCTTGTCTTACGTAGTCTGGTTGTCGGTCAAACACGTTTTTCAAACACATCATGGTCATGGACTGGACTTAGGGACTAATGAACCCTGCGGGTTATTAGTCTAACTTAACACATATCTTATGATAGGTCGCCACTAGTTGGGGCTATCATATCTTACAGACGGTTTACTCATATCACACATACGGTTTACTCTTAAACGGAATACGCAACCTAAGGTGAGTTCACGGCCCCACTTTTATCTGTTTTGGTTTTCGGGGGAGAAACATGCTTAAAACTCTTTTATGACTTATGGATTATTTTAACTCTTTTGTAACTCATGACTCTTTATCACGTTATACTATGGCTTACTTATCGTACTATACGGTTCATCAAAAAGTCCCTTAGAAACCACTAACATGGGTATATGGCGGGGAAATATGGATAGCGCTATTGGGAACTGACAAACCCCACTCGACGGTGGGACCGGGCGAGTGCATATTGTCTCCAACAAAACAAGGTCTACCGGTGATGACGGTAGCCCATAGGAAACTAAGGGTCACTACACGGCTTAGTCAGCAATGGTTTCACCCGTATGAGTATCTTATTCTGCGCCTAGCTAGCGTTCTTACAAGCATAGTAGTAATTGTGATGGTAACGGTTTTCGAAGGATTACTCTAAACGTTTAAATAAAACCTGTTAACTCACCAGCATTATATGTTGACTCTTTTAGCATGTTTTCTCAGGTCGCTAAGGTAGCAGCTGTCTGATAGGCGCACGGAGTCGCACTGGGGTCGTCTTGCGTCTAGGGTCTCATGGCATGTTTTGGAAATGTTAAACTTTGGAACCCATGTTTTATTTCTGCATGACTTTTGTAAACTTCTAATGCTTCTGCACTGTTAAATGTTGAATTTTAAATCTTATGCATGGTTTTGATTTCGTATGTTTTACATTTAGACGTCGTTTATTGTGACCGTTGACTTGGATCCTGGTATGTCACACGCCTCGCGGTAGAACTCCGCAGGTGGATATTTGAGGGTGTGACAGATTGGTATCAGAGCCAATGGTTATAGTGAACTAGGACTGCATGTAGAGTCTAGACTATAGCCGAGTCTCACACACTAGACGGTCACATACATTTGAGTCGTTTCTTTTGGTAAACATACTAACTTTGTCGGGGTGTCGGTATCCTTGCCACACAGTGTCACGTTACCTACCTTATCCTTGGTTATTCCTAGCTCCACCTTATCTTCTTCTTTGGGTTTGCGCTCGAGGGAACTTGTTTGTTGGTCTTTTGAGTTGGTGATATCTTCTTAAGATGTGGGTATCGGGTGACTTGAGGTTCGAGCTCGGGGCACGCCTTGAGGACCATGTAGAGCAATTTATCATTTCGGATGCACACGAAATCATAAGTTGAAATGCATGGAAGACTTGGTGGATCTCGTGTTGGGATTTATGGTCACATTTGGACCCGATCTTAGACTTTTCGTATTCTCTTGGTTTAACTTGGGTGTTGGGTCTGAGTATTTGTTTCTTGTTTTTCTCAGAAGATGCCAGGACGCACTGGTGGACGTACTGGGGGACGACGTGCAGCCCGCATTGGTGGGGGTAGAGGTGGTGGTAACATCACCTTGACGTATGACGAGCTCAATGAGATGATGCAGCAACAGTTGAGCGTTGCACTAGCTGCTTTTCAGGCTGCCCAGCAGACTTTCATGGGTGCTATTGCTCCTCCGGTTCAGGCAGGTGTTGCCTACAAGCGGTTTAAGGATTGTCAGTCTCTCAGCTTCCAGGGTACGGAGGGGGCTGTGGAGCTACTTCGGTGGTTAGAGAAGACTGAATCGGTGTTTGCTTTATGTGAGACTCCAGTGGTGGATCGGGTGAAGTTTGCTTCGGGGACTTTTGTAGGACCCGCCTTGACGTGGTGGAACTGCGTCACACAGACACTTGGTCTTGGGGAGGCCAACGCCATGCCTTGGGCGGATTTTGTGCGCAGGTTGAAGGACGAGTACTGCCCGCGAGAGGAGATTAAGAGGTTGGAACAAGAATATGGGAATCTTAAGATGGTAGGTTCTGAGGTTGAGGAGTACACTATCAGGCACAACGAGCTAGCAGTGATGTGTCCAGGTTTGTCTACGCCAGAGTACAGGAGGATAGAGCAGTATCTTGCGGGTTTGGTGCCAGAGATTGCTGGATTGGTGTCTGCTAGGGATCCCGCTACTATGTCAGAGGCTGTGCGGTCGGCGACTAAGATGACCAACCTGAAGATTACTGAGGGTGTCTTGCCTCCTAGGGGCTCGTCTGTGAAGGCGCCGGCAGAGAACAAGAGGAAGTGGGATAGTGTGGATAAGAGTTCAGCGGGGGTTCAGCGACAACCGGCGGCGAAGAAGGCTGAAGCTTCAGGGTCAGCGTCGGATCAGAGACAAGGGGGCTATGCTGGGAAGAGCCCTAAGTGCGGGCGTTGTGGGTTTCATCACTATGGTACTTATGAGAGTTTTCGCTGTGAACGTTGTCAGAGGACGGGGCATCTTGCCAAGGATTGTAGGGTCAACCTTTCCAGGACGACTCAGACTGCTACTACTACCCCTGCTCCACAGGGGAACCAGGGTTGCTTTCATTGTGGTGAGGCGGGGCACTTTAAGCGCAGCTGTCCGAAGTTGAATCAAGGAGGCATAGGGAACGCAGGTGGCGGTGGAAACAACGAGGGTGGTGGTCAGACTGCTCGTGTCTTTGTGCTCGGTGCCAGGGAGAACCAGGTGGACCCAGACACTGTTACCCGTACGTATTCTTTCCTATCTCTTGTTACGCTTTGGTTTTACTTTTTCGCATTGTTGTGCGTTCGTGTCTTCGGGTGTTTTCCTTATGGTTTGGTCTTTACTTCTCATTCTTTGGGGTCGATGAGGGTCCTTTGGGGATGCTACTTGGACGGTACCAGTGGGTTAGTTATACCGATCATAGTAGTCTCCAGTAGGCCTTCGATCGGGGGTCTCTTGTCTCATATTCGCTCGCTGTCTTTTGGGGAAACGTTACTTGGGAACACAGAGGTCGACGCTCATCACTGTTGGGGCCAAAAGAATCTCGGGGCGAGATTTCTTTCAACAGGGGGATGATGTGACGACCCGGAAAATTTTTCTTCTTATTTGAAAATTTTTCTTCTTATTTGTCTTCTCTTTTCGACTTCGGGAAATTTTTGGGACGAAAATTCTTTCAACAGGGGGATGATGTGACACCCGGCAACTCCCGGTAACTAACTTTTGAAAACTTAGTAAGTCTACCTTAGCGAGTCGCGCATACGTTACACAAAACAAGGTCGGTCGAGTGGCGACCTATCTACTTTTGAAAACATAGTAACACGTGTTCGGACTTGTTCGTACGTTATTTGACCTATGTGTTAGAATCGTTGAACTTTAACGCATGTTAAGTGCTGAGTTGCATGTTTTGTGTATCTTTGTGTATGAGATGAACACGTGGAATGTCGGGTCACCAATGGGATGTCGAGTCTTGTCTTACGTAGTCTGGTTGTCGGTCAAACACGTTTTTCAAACACATCATGGTCATGGACTGGACTTAGGGACTAATGAACCCTGCGGGTTATTAGTCTAACTTAACACATATCTTATGATAGGTCGCCACTAGTTGGGGCTATCATATCTTATAGACGGTTTACTCATATCACACATACGGTTTACTCTTAAACGGAATACGCAACCTAAGGTGAGTTCACGGCCCCACTTTTATCTGTTTTGGTTTTCGGGGGAGAAACATGCTTAAAACTCTTTTATGACTTATGGATTATTTTAACTCTTTTGTAACTCATGACTTTTTATCACGTTATACTATGGCTTACTTATCGTACTATACGGTTCATCAAAAAGTCCCTTAGAAACCACTAACATGGGTATATGGCGGGGAAATATGGATAGCGCTATTCGACGGTGGGACCGGGCGAGTGCATATTGTCTCCAACAAAACAAGGTCTACCGGTGATGACGGTAGCCCATAGGAAACTAAGGGTCACTACACGGCTTAGTCAGCAATGGTTTCACCCGTATGAGTATCTTATTCTGCGCCTAGCTAGCGTTCTTACAAGCATAGTAGTAATTGTGATGGTAACGGTTTTCGAAGGATTACTCTAAACGTTTAAATAAAACCTGTTAACTCACCAGCATTATATGTTGACTCTTTTAGCATGTTTTCTCAGGTCGCTAAGGTAGCAGCTGTCTGATAGGCGCACGGAGTCGCACTGGGGTCGTCTTGCGTCTAGGGTCTCATGGCATGTTTTGGAAATGTTAAACTTTGGAACCCATGTTTTATTTCTGCATGACTTTTGTAAACTTCTAATGCTTCCGCACTGTTAAATGTTGAATTTTAAATCTTATGCATGGTTTTGATTTCGTATGTTTTACATTTAGACGTCGTTTATTGTGACCGTTGACTTGGATCCTGGTATGTCACACACCTCGCGGTAGAACTCCGCATGTGGATATTTGAGGGTGTGACAAAAGCTCTCTCTTCACGTTCGAATAAGGAGTTTGCAGTTGGTATCACTGCCATTCAAATCATACGATTCCAGGCCCCAAAATTATCACCAGTTGCCTTCTTCAAATAGGATAACGTGAGATTAATCTCTTTGAGCATGGAACATGTCTGCACATAGGTTGAAATTTAAACACATGTGCATTCTTCCAATATCTTGATTTATTTCACTATAGATAAGAACAATAACATCGCTACAATCTCATAAAAGATAACAGCAATAACATATCTACAATCACACAAAAGATAACAGCAATAAGTAACATCTCGATCCACAATCAAATAAAAGATAACAACAATAATTAACATATCCACAATCACACAAAAGTTGACAGCAATAACATCTCCATAATCACACAAAAGATAACAACGATAACGTCTCCACAATAACTTGATTAAAGTATAAATCCTTAAACCTGATTAACATAAGTAATACCAGTAAGCTTACTTTAGTATCTAGTTATCCACATTTCAACTAATAATATACAATTGGCAGTCAAAATTATTTATTATAATCCTAGTACTGTTCAATCCAAAGCACATAAAATGGAAGACAGGTCAATTTGGCTCCCACCAAAACAATAAATAAACAAACAAATTTATATATTAAGATTAAACATAAATAATAAAAGTGCAATGACCTATATCATCTATATCTATACTATATTATAAAGCATGAGGGAAGGATTCCAACAAAATTTAAGAAATTACAATATGTAATGCATATGGTACAATACCCCTAATAAATTTAGTAAAGGATAAAATAGTAATTTATCTAAGTATTAATAAATTGATCCAATTATCAATTTAATTTTAAGGTGCTTAACACATAAAACCGCCAAAGCACACCAAAGGTCTTATTTCAATCAATACGCCATAAATCCAATTGATTGAAATTGAAGCTCCTATCATTACTATATTAGTAAACGAAATTCACCATTTCACTCAACATCAACTCTTTCATATGTTGTTGTGCAAGTTAGAAGTGAAAAGGAGCCGATCAGGTTACAAATGTCATTCTTGCATCTCCATTTTAGGTGAGTTTTGAAAAGAATTCTTATGTTGGTTTAACTTGTTTTTATTGTTAGATTGAGTGATTTGATTAGGGTTTTAAACGTTGGTTTTATGCAGGCGATTATGAGCAGATTATCTTTCAGGGTTTTCTAGTTAGTCAATCACGCTATTGCCAGGTATTTTTAAATTGATGGACTGGATGTATTTTCCCTGTATTCATCAAGTGCTTTTGAAATCTTAAGGTAGCGTTTGGTATGAGGGAATGAAAGAAGGAATGGAATGGACCATTACGAGGGAATGAAAAATAGTATGTTTGGTTGGTCATAGGAATGGAATCACCCATTCCAAAAGGCATTCCATTCCCTCAAATCCATTCCATCCACCCCCCATGTTTTTTTTCCATTCCATCCCTCATTCACCCTTCATTAACATCATAAGCCACCACCCATCACCATCACCACCACCACCAACCACCATAGTCACCACCCACCACCACCACCAACCACCATCGTCACCATCCACCACCACCAACCACCATCGTCACCACCCACCACCACCACCACCATAGTCACCACCCACCACCATCGTCACCACCCACCACCACCGCCACTATCACCAACCACCATAGTCACCACCCACCACCACCACCGCCACCACCATCACCCACCACCACCACTGCCACCACCACCCACCACCATCGCCACCACCACCATCGTCACCACCCACCACCATAGTCGCCACTGCCACCACCATCACCCACCACCACCACCACCGCCACCACCACCGCCACCACCATCCACCACCACCGCCACCATCACCACCACCACCGCCACCACCACCATCGTCACCACCCACCACCATCACCCACCACCACCGTCACCACCCACCACCACCGCCGCCACCCACCACCGCCGCCGCCACCCACATATCACCACCCACTATAATCGGCACTAACCACCACCCACCATTGCCACTCACCACCGATTTTATTCCTACGCCTTTTCTTGCCTATCCAACAACACAAAGTAATGTTTTGTTTCATTCCCACATGGCAACCAAACAAGACATGGAATGGTAATGATCCATTCCATTACCTTGTCCATTCCATTACCTCGTCCATTCCATTCCCTCATCTATTCCATTACCCCATACCAAACATACCCTAAGTCTTGGTTTCTCTTCAATAATCCTTTAGTAAATAATCATTTCGTCGTTACAAAATTTTTATATATGGGAGTTTAGTTTTTGTAAGTTATATCAAGTATGTCCTCTTACTTTCATTTTATTTGCGGCCAATAGGCCCTGTACTCATTGTTTTATATCATGAAATCCAAAATATGGCTTATTGTTGATATATTTAACACATATTTTGAAGTTATATTCATAGTACTTTTCTCTTTTTATTGTTCTCTGTTAGGATCTGAGTTCTGGTTGTTTTGATTTGTTTGTTTAAGTATGAATAGATGAATGAAGTATAAATGGAAAGTGCAGCGGAAATAACTATAAATCAAAACATGGAGAATAATTGTTTTAATCGAAAGCTTTCATTAATCGAAAGGTTACAATTGTACAACTAAAACTCCCCCTCAGCCTGATCACTCAGAGAATGTTTGTCTGAAAGAGAATGACGAGTGATGAATAGAACAGTACAAGTACTGTTCTATTTATAGACAGACTCAAACCTCTGATGATCAGTGCTGACGTCACCTAGACAGTGACCTCTAACTGACTAACAACTTCTAACATCTGCTAAGCTATAACTACTGTTACATTGAAAACACTGATAATACAAAACTCTGTAAACTAAAACTCTGATGTCTTCTATCATCTGTTGAACCAAAGTGCTGTTGGTTCAACAGACCTTTGTTCTTCAGTTCTTTGATCAGCAGTTGTTCTTCATCAGACTTTTATCCTTCAGACCTTGTTCATCAGACCTTTCATCAACAGCAGTTATCTTTAACAGTTGATTCAAGCAGCAGCAGTTAGGGATCAACAGACTTTTGGAGGAAGCTTCATTGTAACAACTGTTTTATTCATGGATCAATCACTTAGAATATTTTGGCTTTTCAATCATCTGTTCTTCTCCAGGTCAGCAGACCCTACAATCTCCCCCTAGAATAGATGATGCCAAAACTCTGCTTTATTATTGATCTTTATTTCTCATCAGACTTTCTCTTATTTGACCTTTGAGTTGTAACTCAAAGTTCAAAGAGTAGAGGTCTTCAGCATCTCTTTCCAGTGTCAAATTCAGAAGTGTTTGGAGGTCTTCAGCACTTAGGCCAGGTGCATCATCCATGCTTAACTTCTGAATACTACCATCTGATCTGAGCAATGTCAATTCATGGGTGTCTTTGTTTGACTTCCATTTTAGAATTTTAGAATCATAGGAGTGACTGAGATGCATCCTTATTCTTGATGAGTTGGGTGATGGAGGCCTGCCAATGAGTTCCCTGAGTCTGTCTGACACAGGATCAGTGAAAGATCTGATTTGATTTATAAGACCCTCTTTTACAAATGTATCAGTGAACTGTTTTTGTTCCTCTTCTGTCATCTCCTTTTGCTTCTTGAATTGTCTTCTTGCAGCTATGGAGAGATCAGAGGTTTCCAGCAAACTGTCAAGTGTAAAGGCCTGTAGAGGTCTTTTTGGTGCATCATCATGGATTGGTTTTCTTGGAAGGCTAGGGTTAGTCTTTCTTTCTTCTTCCAACTTCTTGTAAGTTTCTATCAGTCGGATTTCAGACCATCTAGCAACAGATCTCATCTCTCCATACTCCGCATCTACAAGCTCTTGTCTCATTCTTTTGAATTTTAAAGCCCTAGCTTGATCTCTCCCTTTACTGAAGTCAGGGGCAGAGGCCTTTGTATGAGGATTCTTGGCCATGCTCTCAATTCTTATAAGTTCTTCTCTAAGAGCATGTGTGGTCCAGCCTGTGAATTGATTTTTGTTGGCTTTGTAAGGCTTGGTGGCCAAGATCTGTTCTAGTAAAGAATCCCTAACCTCCATTTCCAAATCTTTGCTGAGAGGCATGGTAGACATGGAATTGCTCAGGGTCTTAGCAAAGTCTTCAATCCTTCTTACTTTGCTAAGCTCTGCTGAATGAATGCCCTGAGCAGTCCTGTCATCCTTCCCTTTACATTTCTCTTTGATGATGGCATCAGCCTGTTCACTCTTGTATTTTAGATAAGTATCAATGTTGAGAGGAACAGTGAAGCCTTTAAGAGAAGGGAAGGATCTATCTGATGGCTGATCAGTATTATAGAAGGATTGAAGTTCCCCCTTGAGTAAATCAAGCTCAAGAGGATACTTCTCAGCCAATGGTGTGATGGTTGGTGGTGGTCTATGGGATCTGTATTGTGATGTGTGAGGTGAGAATGATGAAAGTGGAATGGCATGAACTGGTGTGGATTGTGTGATTGGGGTGTTAGGTGGTGTGGTGTGAATGTTTTCATCTTGTACAACAAAGGTGGATTTCCTTTTTCAGCTGTACAAGATTTTTGGTGAGGGTGAGGATGTGGCAGTGGTTGGGTTAACATCTGTTGGTCCTTTTGTAGAACTAGCAGTTGTTTGGGTTTTTGGGTGTATTGTGGTAGGTTTGGTTGTTGTTTGTGTAGTGGCTGGTTTTGTGAGTGGTTTAGTGGTTGATGGTGTGGTGATTGGTTTGGTTGTTGGTTTGGTTGGAACAGATGTTTTGATAGCAGTGGTTTTGGTTTCAGTGGTTTGGGTAGCAGAGGTTGTGGTGGCAGTGGTTTTGGGAGCAGTGGTTGTGGTAACAGGTGTTTCAGCAGCAGAGGTTTCAGTAGATAGCTTGGATGGTGGTTTCCTTGTATGTTTGGCTGGCATTTTCTTTCTTTTAGAGGAACTCACATCTTCCACTTCTTAATGTTGTTCCTTTTTAAGCTGCACCAACAACTCTGCTTTAGCTTCCAAAGTGTCAGCCCTTTTTAGTTTGTCTTGAGCAGCTTTATCAGCCTTTTCATTGGCAGAGGTATCAACTTCCTTTGCGTTGGTTGTTTGAGCTGGTTCAGCAACAGGGGTTTGAACACTTGGTTGTTGTGGTTGTGGTGCTGATTTTGTAGACTCTGGTTTGTCAGCAGCTGGCTTACCCTTTTGAGAGGGTGGTGCACCAAATGGATTTAACTTTGGTAGCCTATCTCTGCCACTCTCCCCCTTTTTGGCATCATCAGCAGTGAATTCATCATCATCTTCATCCCTGAGAATGGTGGTAGGGGCAGAGCCAGTAGTCTTCAGCAGATGTTCCTTGATCACCGTGATGTCAGCCTTTGTGTCATTAAACCTGGCATCCACCATGTTTCTGATCATTGTCATGTAGGTTTCTTGTGTCTGATCTGCCAATTTTCTGTGAGCTATGATGATAGGGGAAACAGATTTCCATAGCTCATTGGCAATATCAGAGGTGGATGGTTGACTCTTTGTAAAGTTGCCCAATGTTTCCAATATTGACTTGGCATCAGTTTTGATGTCAGCAACAGAGGATTCAAGGTTTTGAACCTTAGCCGTCAATTCTTGTAGTTTTGATTCATCACCTAAGTTAATAGGATCATCTGAATCCCTACCAGTGGTAGTTTTAGCTGGTTCAGTCCTAGGAGGTGAGTCCATGGAATGAGAACCTGCTGCCCCCTTTTCTTGGTACTGAGGACTTCCAACTGATTTTTGGGACACAATGGTGGCCTCCTCAGTTGTTGCCTTCAAGGAAGTCTTATCTATGGAACCACTGTCCTGTTGTGAGACAATGGTCTCTACAGCAGTAGTGGCTGCTTCTCTTGAACCCTCACCAGAAGTTACATTGAACTCTGGGAGTATAACCTCCTCTTCTGTTTGTGGGATAGCAGATTGACTTTTCTCAGCCCCAGTCACTTGTGGAGGTATGCTCTCTGTGACAGGTGAAGGAGAGGAACTGGGGTTGTCCTGAGTTTTGTCAATTGCTTCAAACAGTGGTTGCATGGTTTGTGGGACATGTGGTGGTGATGTGGGTGGAGTAAGAAGCTGATTAGCCCTGGGAGATGGACTTGTAAACATATGGTCAAGTGACTCATATGCCTCAGTATGAGGTTCCCTTTGGCTTTCAACAAGATCCTTTTGTGAGGATTCTTGAGGAGTTTGCTTAGGTTGAGATATCTCCAACTGTTGTGAGGAAGTAACAACAGTGGTTTCATGTTGCTTTGGTGATGCAACAGGGTTAGCTTCTGGTATCTCATCTTCCAGAAGTCCCTTTTTAGGTTGAGAGGTGGTTTTGGAGGATGGACGTTTTCTTTTGGTGGCTGGTGTGGGTTTCACAGCACTGGATGTAGTGCCATGATCACCAGGAGCAGTGGGCTCACCAACAGAGGTTTCAACAACAGTTGTTGTTTTTGTCCTCTTTGGTTGTGTTTTTGAAACTTTTGTCACTTTTGACACTTTTTCTTGGGTTGAAGAACCCAGCATTCTTGTGAAAGTTTCATCTGTTAAACTTTTCATTTTAAAGGACTCTCCCTTTTGAAAATCATTTTCTGGTAAAATCTTTTGTAGAATTACACTTAGGATTCTAGGGTAGAGTAGAAAAGCATTGTTTCAGCCAGATTTTATGGCTTTCACATTTGAGACCAAGTCTAAAAACAATCCCTGAGACAGATTGAAGTCAGATTCTGACAACATTGCATATCCCAAGTATTGAATCCGCAATGGGATTTCATTGAAGGATGTAGTCTTGGCCGAGGCACAGAGAAGAAGGGTATGGAAGAAAAATTTCATGACTGGAGGAAAAAACTTTTTGTATAAGGTTGATCCAGTCATCTGTGCATCATACCCTCTTTCCTGGAACTCAGTGTGAAGCTCTGTTTTAGGAAAGGATTCCATACCTGACAAGTCATTTAGTGAGAAGGTAGTGGATATGATTTCAGGGGTTATGGCGATAGTAGTGGCTCCAATTTTTGAAATTATGGAAGTGGGCTTTTTGTCTTGATACAAGACCTCAGCACATGTCCAGAATTCTTGGAGTGTTTCTAGATAAATGGGAGCATCAGCAATGAGGATGTTTTTGTATTTTGAGTTGTTTATTATGTCGATTGTGGAATGAAATGGAGTGTTATCTTCGGTTTTAACCAAATATGGAAGGAAATTGTGGGTGGCTTTTGTCTGAAGATCCATTGTAATGGATTTTGATTATGAAAGTACTGATCTTGGATGGAGGGTTTTGAGGAAGACGAAGGCGGTTTTTAGTATTTTGAATACAATGAGACAGTAAAACTGTTGTTGGGGGAAAAACAGGGTTTTATAGCCTCTGGTGAAACCGCTGATGTGGCAAAAACTCTGCTTTTGAGAGCAGACGTGGCAAACATCTGATGGTTTAAACATCTGGTGGCATACAGCTGTTTTGTAAAACATCTATTGCCAACCTCTGTTGTTTAACCAAAAGACTGATGGAAAAACAGTTGTTTTATCTGATCAGATGTTTGAAACAGATTTTTCAACTATCAGTGGTTTGAATGAAACAGTGGTTGTTTTATCTGATCAGTGGTTTAAAAACAGATTTTTCAACCAAAGTGTCATTTTAAGCAAAATTTGATTTTCTGAAAACATTTTAATGTTTTTATTGAAAACATTTTTGTTGTTTTAATCCATGTTTAACATTCCAATTTGAGAGATCAGATTTGTGAAGGTAAATGTGTCTAAAGCTTTTGTCAACACATCTGCCAACTGATCCTCTGTTGGAACATGGTGCAGAGAAATCAAACCTTTTTCATAGCTATCTCTGACAAAATGATGTCTGATATCTATGTGCTTGGTGGTTGAATGAGATACTGGATTCTTGATGATATTTTCAGTAGCTTGGCTATCCAACATGAGTGGAGTCCTTAGTGCAGTTATCCCAAAATCCAGTAGTTGATTTTGAAGCCACATGAGTTGGGCTGTACAGCTTGCAGCAGCAATGTATTCAGCCTCAGCTGTGGAAGTTGAAACAGCTGCTTGCTTTTTGCTTTGCCAGGAGACTAAGGCATTCCCTAGAAACTGGCACCCTCCAGATGTGGACTTCCTTGTGGTGTGACAGCCAGCAAAATCACTATCTGAATAACCTGAAAGCTCAATGTTTCCATTAGCAGGATACCAGATACCAAGTGTGGGAGCACCTTTTAGGTATCTGAATATCCTTTACACAGCAATAAGGTTAGACTTTCTAGGTGAAGCCTGGGATCTTGCACACACACAAGTTGCAAACATAATGTCTGGCCTGGATGCTGTTAAGTACAATAAAGACCCAATCATGCATCTATAGTGTGTTTGATCAACCAGTTCATCCTTGTCATCAATAGTGAGTGGCTTGACTGTGCTCATGGGTGTACTACATGGCTTACAATCAGTCATCTCAAATTTTGTTAATAAGTTTTTCACATATTTGTTTTGATGAATGAATGTGCCATTTTGCAGTTGCTTTATTTGGAGACCAAGGAAGCACTGAAGTTCACCCATAGCACTCATTTCAAACTCTGCTGTCATGAGTTCCCTAAACTTCTCACACATTTTGTTACATGTGGATCCAAAAATGATGTCATCCACATATATTTGAACAATCATTAAATCTTTTCCTTTCCATTTTAAAAACAAGGTTTTATCAATTTTACCTCTTGTGAAACCAATGGATAAGAGAAAGGTGGAGAGAGTTTCATACCAGGCTCTTGGTGCTTGTTTTAGTCCATACAATGCTTTGTTAAGCTTGTAGACATGATCAGGATGGAATGTGTCTTCAAAACCAGGTGGTTGACATACATAGACCTCCTCCTGAATTTTGCCATATAGGAAGGCACACTTGATGTCCATCTGATACACCTTGATGTTGTGGTTGACAGCAAAGGCTAGGAATAGTCGGATAGCTTCTAACCTTGCTACAGGGGCAAAGGTTTCATCATAGTCAATTCCTTCTTCTTGTCTGAAGCCTTGAACCACTAACCTGGCCTTGTTCTTGACAACTATACCCCTTTCATCAGTTTTGTTTTTGAAGACCCACTTTGTGCCAATTGGACAGACATCCTTAGGCAGTGGTACAAGTTCCCATACTTGTTGTCTTTTAAACTGAAGAAGTTCTTCTTGCATGGCTTCCACCCAACTGTTGTCTTTCAGTGCCTCTTGGTACTTGACAGGTTGTGAAAGGGATAGAAAGCCTGCAAAAAGACAGATATTTGAAGATTGGCTCCTTGTGAGCACACCTTCTCTGATGTTGCCAATGATTTGATCTGGTGGATGAGCTCTTAGGTAGATTAGATCTCCCTGATATGGTATGATGGCATTTTGTGATGAAGGACAGAGGTTTGGAGACTCTGTTGACATAACATCTGTTGGCACTGTTGTAGAGTCAACAGATGTTTGAAATGGAGGTGGAGGAATGGGTCCAAGTGGTGTAAAGTTGGACTGACTTTTGTCAACAGTTGTTTGACTATAGTCAACAGATGATTGACTTTTGTCAACAGATGATTGAGCAGTGGATTGGATGGGTGAATCAGTGGTTTGGAGATAGGACTGGCCAACAGTGGCTGACTCAGCTGTGACGGAGTTTTGACAGTTGTTTTGTACTACTATTTCCTCTGATGCAGGATAGACTTTGTAGTGATCTGGAATCACAACATCTATTCTGTAATCTTGTTGTGGAGATTGTGGAGTACCTGCAGGGTTAGTTTTGACAGTAATATCTTCAAATTTGAATTTATCCAAATCAAACAACTCAGCAGGATTTGTTGGGATTTTTAAAGATGAAAGTTCATTGAACTTCACATTCAGAGTTTCTTCTATTGTCTTGGTCCTTGTGTTAAACACTTTATAGGCCTTGGCAGTAGAAGAATACCCCATAAAATATCCACAATCTACTTTGGCTGCAAATTTTGAAATGGAATCTTTAAGATTTAGAATGAAACATGGGCAGCCAAAGACTTTGAAAAATGATATCAGTGGTTTGATTTTAAACAGAATTTCATAAGCAGTCTTTTAATGTCTAGGGTTGATTAAAACTCTGTTTTGAACATAGCAAGCAGTGTTTACAGCTTCTGCCCAAAAGGACAAAGGCAAACCAGAATCTGCTAGCATTGTTCTTGCAGCCTCAATAAGAGTCCTGTTTTTCCTTTCATCCACCCCATTCTGCTCTGGTGTTCTTGGGATACTGTACTGCCTTACAATCCCTTTTGACACACAAAAATCATCCAACTCCTTATTATTAAACTCTGTTCCATTGTCACTTCTAAAGACTTTTACTGGCAAGTCATATTGTTTTTCAACTTTGGTGACAAAGTCCTTCAAAATACCTGCAGTCTCATCCTTAGAGTGTAAAAAGTAAGTCCATGTAAACCTAGAAAAATCATCAACTATGACAAGACAAAATCTTTTTCTTCTTAGACTCATGATTTTTACAGGGCCAAACAAGTCCATGTGCAACAATTGTAAACACTGACTAGTTTTGGACTCATCAATTGATTTGTAAGAGCTTTTATGTTGTTTTCCTTTTAGACAGGAAACACAATGCTCATCACATTTAAATTCTTTTGATGGAAAACCTCTGACAAGGTTTTGTTTGGAGAGTGAGTTGATAGTTTGAAGTTTGGTGTGACCAAGTCTCCTATGCCACAATTCTGTCTCTTTGGTAGAGGCATCAGAGAACAGACAGACATTTGCCATAGGATTATCCTTCAACATATCAACTACATACACATTGCCACTTCTATGAGCAACAAGTTGTGCTTTGCTCTCAGCAATGATGGTGTTAATCTTTTCAACAGCCTCTGGGCCAACAATCTTACATGTTTGCTTAGTGAAGAATGACCCAAAGCCTTTGTCACTCATTTGAGACACACTAAGTAGATTAAATTTTAGATTGTCTATCAGATTAACGTTTTCAAACTTAAGCCTCCCTGCTTTGACAGTACCAGAACCCAACACTTTACCTTTAGAATCATTACCAAAGGATATATCACCCCCTCCATGTGCAAGAAAGTCCAGAAGAAGGGCTCTACATCCAGTCATGTGCCTGGAGCCTCCACTATCTACATACCATAAACTGTCTAAACAAGCAGAAGCTCCCTGCACATTAGTAAAGATTTTAGTTTTGGTGAGTGTCCAAAGCCAAATTGGCTTTGGATGGGTCCCTAGATGTCTCAGCCTTAAGTTGAGGATAATGATCAGTGGTTTGAACTAGCTTTTGAACTAGATTCAACAGCTGCAATTGACCATTTGCCAGTGCTTGTATGTCAACACTTGGTCCAGCAGATGTTTGATCATTTCCTATCAGATGCTGAAAACCATGAGGATGTCTGTTCACTTTTGGTTTTGAAGGCCTTTTGGGCTCTTCATAAACATGTGGCAGACGATGACAAGTGGGTTGTCCATATCCTCTTGGTAATCTGTTAGCTGGTGGAGCATCTGTTACCTGAACATCTCTGGGAGCAGAGTTTTTGTTCAGACTTTTGGTAACAGCTGTTTGGACTTGTTCAAAAGTCTGTTTGGGTTTTCCTTTTGGAGTACTCACCACTTGACTTTCAAGAGTTTTAGCCTTATACTCTTTTATCTTTTCATCAAAATTTTTGAGGTATAGGCACTCTTTTGTTTTGTGATTCTTTTTCTTGCAGATTGAACATTCATTTGTTTTAGAATCATTTAAACTTGTTGTTTTGTTGATGTCATATGCTTTTAGAAGAAAACAGTTTTTGGTGACATGATTCTTCTTTTCACAAAAATCACAAAACAAGTTGTTTTTGGCTTTCCCTTTTTCCTTCTTCTTTTCAACAGATGTTTGATCATCTGTTGGAAGATCTCTCAAAGGGATAACTTTGGTCTGTGGTGCCATTTTACCATCAGGGGTTTTAAAGGTCACTGGTTTGAAATTTTCAAGGACTTCACACTCATCTGACCATGATGGTTTGAATTGATATTTTTCAATTTCATCAAATGAGGGTGTACCTTCCAACTTTTCAAGAATGATTTTCTTGCCATTGGGTTCAGTAACCTTGATTTCTTGACCTTTTGAATTGGTAGGGATGACTTCAACCAACTGTGGTTCCTTTTTGTCAGTGGTTTGTGAACTTTGGGCAGTGGTTTGAAAACCAAACCCAAATTTCACATGACTTTTAGATTGTTGGTTGACAATCATCTCAAAACCTTTTGATGATTCCACCCATTTCTGACATTCAACTTGGGTGGACTCAAGCTCCTGTTTACAACTATGATAGTTTGTTATCATAGTCTGAAGCTAGTCTTTAGTAATGCTTGCTTCATGTTTTAAACTGCTGATTTCAAACTCTTTTTCAGTTATTTTTTATTTTAACTCTTCAGTGAGTTTTTCAAACTGAATTTCATAATCCAAAATTTTCTTTCTAAAGTTTTCATTCACCTCTTTTATCTTAGCAAATGCCACAATACATTTGTCTGAGAACAAGTCATTTAAGATTTGAGGAGATACCTTAGCAGCAGCCATCAAGGCACAGTTACACTAGCAGTCACAATCATCACTACCCCAGGGGTCTGAGAGATTCACAACCTCCACTTCAGATTCTTCAGCTGAAACAACTTCACCAACAACACCATCAGTCACATCTTCAGACAAAGACACCACATCCTCAGAATCAGTCTCTTCAACAATTGTTTCTAGTGCCATAAAACAAAAATCATTCTCAGAGTTGGCAACTAAAGCAATGTTGTCATCTGTTATCTCATCTGGTAGACTGCTCCAGTCAACTAAGCCCTGAGTAAAGAAACTCTATTGACCTGGTTGACTGGTCTCTGTAGGAGCAGAGGGTGGAGCAGCAGTCATAGGCACTGGTGCCTGAGTAACAGGTGTTTGGACATAATGATACCGAGGAACAGTGGTTTGAACATAATGCACAGGAACAGTGGTTTGGGGATGTGCAAAATGAGCAGTGTTTTGCACATTTGGTACAGGGATGGTTTGATAAGTGTTGGTCTGAGGCCTTTGGTTTGGATAGGTGATCATAGGTGTAGCATTTTGACTCCTACATTCCCTAGCAAAGTGACCCATTCTATGAACTTGTAACACTTTATCTTTGATTTATCCAACCCCACCTTTGACCCACCATGTAAACCTGGGTATCTCCTGCCAGTTTTCTTATAGAAGTTATTTGTTCTAATACTGAGCAGGGCAACCTGATGCAAGATGTCCATTTCTTCTAAGTCCAAAGGGTCAATATATTGAAGGTCATTGTACACAAAAGATGAATTATCAGAAGCTTGGATATCACCACTAGCTGTGAAAGCACAGTTGTTTGGTGATGAGTAAGGATCATTGTTAAAACCAGTGGTTATGTCAATGTAATGATCATAACTCTGATCCTTACTACTTCCAGAACCCTCATCCTGACCCAACAGTGCAGTATTCCCAAATACATAGTCATCTGACACTTTGCCAGAGTCCTGGAGCTTCTTTTTCTGGTTAAGCTCCCTTTCATAAGTCAGGAGCTTACCATGAAGCTGGGTCAGGGTCAGGTCTTTGAATCCGATAGAGTTTCTCATGACTATAGCTATAGTTTCCCATTTGTCCTGAAGTGATCTAAGAAACCTATGATTCAGTGTTGAATTAGGAAAAGTTAGACCAACCAGTTTAAGTTCACTAATTAGACAGTTAAACCTTTCAAACTGTTGTGTTAACGACTCCCCTTTTATGTGACTAAACGTTTCATATTGTTGGTTAAGTATTTCACGGTTGTTTTCAATCACATCTTCAGTTCCCCCGAATTGCTCTTTAAGAGCATCCCACAGTTCTTTAGCACTATTGCAGTGCAAGAGACCGGCATAGATATCATTCGGCAGTGCCATGGCTACTATGCTGAAAGCCTTGGCATCTAGCTCGATTTTTTGAAAATCTTGCTCTGAGTAGTTCTCAACACTCTTTGGTACTTGGATCTTTGGATCCTCGGCACTCGGTACCATTGGAACATGTGGTCCGAATGTTACCGATTTCCAGCACCCTGTGTTCTGTTGTGCTAACACATGAGCCACCCGACGCTGCCAGATGTTGTATTCTGACCTGACAAGCATCGGATGCTTGTTATGTGTGCCAGTGTTGTGTGGATAGTCTGTTTACTAACTGTTGAAACGAAAATAAACTATTACTCTGTTTTAAATACGACAAACAAACGATATCAATAATTATGAGCTGATCTGTTATTAAATTGATTGATTAGATCGAATTTAATTGACCAAGCTCTGATACCAATTGTTAGGATCTGAGTTTTGGTTGTTTTGATTTGTTTGATTAAGTATGAATAGATGAATGAAGTATAAATGGAAAGTGCAGCGGAAATAACTATAAATCAAAACATGGAGAATAATTGTTTTAATCGAAAGCTTTCATTAATCGAAAGGTTACAATTGTACAACTAAAACTCCCCCTCAGCCTGATCACTCAGAGAATGTTTGTCTGAAAGAGAATGACGAGTGATGAATAGAACAGTACAAGTACTGTTCTATTTATAGACAGACTCAAACCTCTGATGATCAGTGCTGACGTCACCTAGACAGTGACCTCTAACTGACTAACAACTTCTAACATCTGCTAAGCTATAACTATTGTTACATTGAAAACACTGATAATACAAAACTCTGTAAACTAAAACTCTGATGTCTTCTATCATCTGTTGAACCAAAGTGCTGTTGGTTCAACAGACCTTTGTTCTTCAGTTCTTTGATCAGCAGTTGTTCTTCATCAGACTTTTATCCTTCAGACCTTGTTCATCAGACCTTTCATCAACAGCAGTTATCTTTAACAGTTGATTCAAGCAGCAGCAGTTAGGGATCAACAGACTTTTGGAGGAAGCTTCATTGTAACAACTGTTTTATTCATGGATCAATCACTTAGAATATTTTGGCTTTTCAATCATCTGTTCTTCTCCAGGTCAGCAGACCCAACATTCTCTGAAGTTTCAAAATTTTGGCTTGCTTGGTTATGTCAAAACTAATTTGCTACATATTTCACCCGAATTCGTTGCATGACATTGATACATGATTTACATGTATTAATATGTGCATATATCTTATCCACATAAAAAGAAGCGTAACCACAAGCACAAGCCTTGAAAATTGTTCTAGCTGGAACAAAACCACAACTTCTTTTACCATATATAATAGGCTGACTAACTAACCGTAGTATTTTAATAAACATCATCAACAAAAAAACGACTGCTTTCCTTTTATATTATCACATTGAAAGGTAGATATGACATACTTTGTAAAGAACAAGATCTTTTTTCTTTTTCCCTTTTGTAATAGACTGTTGTATTGGTAAACTAAATGGTTCAACATTATTCCTTTGATGCAACTTGACTCTTGTCTTACTATGAAAAAATAATATTCATTTTAAAAGAGGCACCACCGCATCAAAGCGTATAGTTATAGCTTAAGTTCAAACCGAATCATCCTATGCACCCCTAAATCACCAACCTAAAGTGTTGTATTTCCCGCTGTATCGTGCGGGCACCCCACTAGTATATTCAATACATACCAATATTAAAGTTCGAATACTTTTGATTTGTAACAAATAATCAGTCTTGATTTTGGCATATGATTTTGGATTTTTGAAAGAATGGTATGTTTTTGGACTATGGAAAGGTTGAACGAACATTTGTTGGTGGGCTTAGGGGCCTATTAACTAGGCTTGGGAAAAAGGTTTGGAGGCCTATCAAACGACTGAGAAGGTGCCTATATGTTTTTGGACTATTTTTCAAACAAAACTTACTAAGCCCACTAAAAAAACAAGCTCTACCGGTCACTTCTATGCTATGAAATATGCTATAATCTTTTGCGATATGTATGTTTTTTTAATCACATTTTAATTTATTGTAGTTTCTTTAAACTATAGAAAAATAAGATTACATATTTTTGAAAATGTTGACAGGCAGTTTCTTTAAACTATTGGGTAACGAATATCCGCAGGGATGCCCTATGCTTGATTGGTAATTACTCGCCGCATATTTGAGAGGTAAGGAGCATTGCATGGAACCTTATCTTAAAATTTGCATAGGATTAGGATCACCAATAACCGAACCTAATTGCCTATCCACCCCGAGCTTAGAGGCGCACGAAAACACCAGGTATTATACCCTACCAGAAAAAATAAATTGGGTATAATCGTCCCTACTGTATCAAAATATGAAAACAACCCAGAACTGGAACCAAAAAATCTACCCAATACCCAACTTAGGTATTGCACTAGGATTTTTTTCTTTGTTGACCACACCTGAAACCGGGTATCAAAGAAATTCGATTTGTGCGTGTCTCGAACTCCGATTGAGTCCGCCCCTATTAATGAGGGTGATATAGGCACAGAGCTTCGGTTTGGTTAGTAGCTTTTTTCTTATTGCTACCCTAATGTTATTATTTAATTCGTTTGTATTTCAAGCATACTCATAAGTTGCCAAGTTAAATTCAACTAATATATTTATTAATTTATTCAGAGAATTTTTGTTTTAAGATTATACAAATTTATTAATTTATTCACAGAATATGAAACAGGAAACATTTCCCCATAGATACTTAGCTTCGACACGTTAGTCATTACTTTATATATAGTTGGAATTTGGATATCATCAAACTTTCTAAGTGATAAAGACACTAAAATCCACACGCAATGTTCGTTGCATTTGATTCAAATGTTATGATGATTAGTATAAACATTAACTAAGCACTTTCAGAATATTTATCTTGGTGGTTTGTGGCTTCAAAGTGTTCGATAATCAAATCACCCTTGTCACCTTCTAGAAGAATAATCAATAATATATGATGAATTAATTTGTGGATATAAACTTGGTTCATAAAGCTATATATTAACATGAAGTAAGAGTGATCGAGACTAGGGTAAGTACCCTGGAGTGAACACCCCCTCCCCCCCTCCTCCCATATATAAGAGCATTCAGAGCCTCTCCCCCATCCCCAACCATAAATTTAAAAAAAAAAATCATAGTTTTCAAAATTTGTCTCTCACTTTTTCAAAGTCTCTCATATCTCATTCCTCATTCCTCATTCATATCTCTTATAAGCTTTTTTTATAACCAACATCAAATCAGTCTACCTTCAATTTGTATTATTTTATTATTATTATTAAATAAGATGGGGGAAGTATGGAAGACCCCATATATGGGGGCTTAACATAGGTATTTTGCCAGGTTCGATTTCCACTGGCTGCAGGTGAGGTGGGAGGTTTTCAGGCTTAGCCTGTTTCCTACCCTGGAGTGCCCGGTTCGAATCCCACGTCGGCCGGACTATGCTCATGTATAGCCCTGAGCTAGATGCCGTTCAAAAAAAAAAAAAACATAGGTATTTTGCAAATTTTAGAAATGGGGGATGGGGATACGGGTTGGAATGAAGTGAGTTTTTATGGATTTTCTTAAATTTTAAGAATGGGGGAGGGAATAGGAGATGGGTTGTGAATTCTCTAAGGGTGTTTCCTTATATTTATTTGTGTTTATTAACTTTTGTCAAAGTAACTTATTTTAGCTTTTTGTTCAAGCTGGATGCATCGAAAAGCTCGGATCAAAATGAATCTTGAATGGTATATAAAGTTGATAAGATTTGCCACCATTTACGGCGGTTACGTTTCTTGTACATCCACGTACATTAGAGAAGACCTTTGATTTTGACTTAAAAAATAGCTTGTTACTTTAATTTTAACCAAGGGGAAATTAATTTGTGGTTCTAATATCGAAAAGGTTGTGAAATGCTCAAAGTCTCTTCTGTATAATCTATTTAATTTTTATTTTTTTGGTAATTTTTGACCCGCAACATGAAGTTTAAAAATTTAAGCTCGACAAGTGAAGAGGTAGCATTTCACTCGGACAAACCACAAAGGACTGTATTGTTGGAAATGGTATCTAAATATCGATTAACAATGCGACTACCAAAGTATAATCTAAGGAGTTACACTTTGGCATGCGAACATTAATTGTTAGATATTATTAATCACAAATAACTTCGATTGAGAAATAAATATTTAGCGAAATATTTATCGAATAGATAATTACGAATAATCAGTGTTGATTGTTTAGAGAAATAATAGATTGGAAGTGAATCAATCAGATTGATTAAGTAGAACGTTCAAAGCGTTAAATGACATAATAATTATCAGAGAATAATTATTACGGCGTAATCGAATAATTGTTATTCAATATTAGTTAATGGTGATTGATAATTGTCGGGACATGACAATTATAGACGGGTTGTATATTATGACAGTTATTATTTAAAGGCTTTAAATAATAATAGTAATAATAATATTATTACAAGATATATATATATATAGGGTGAGGTTCCTGTACAAAGGCAATATTTCGTGAGAAGTGTGAGAAGAATTAAAAAGTGATATGTAACCATCATTTTTTGAACTTAGTCATGTTGTTTTGGATTGTTTTGCCTAGAAAAATACCAAACATAACAATTAAAAACCGAAAACAATGTATTTTAGGCTTAAAACTTAAAACACCATGCTAAGAACAATAGGTAGTGTGTTTTAAGTGTTAAGTAGTGTGTTTTAGCTGTTTCATAAATTTGATGACTATAATACATTGGATTGTCTTTTAGGTTGTTGTGTTTGGTGTTTTTAAAGTTAAAACAATCTAAAACATCATTCCTAAATCCAAAACATGATGCCTACATGCTAATTCTTAATCATTAGCACACTTCTCACGAAATATGTCCTTTGTACACGAACCTAAACCTATATATATATATATATACACATACATACATATCAAGTTTTCAGATAAATTTGTTAATTATAAAACTTCAAGTGGCTAGTAATTGCTAATTAGGAAATTCCTTTGGAAACAACGCAAAAGGTTAGGGACTTGAGTGCACTGTTTATCACTATATAATAAACCTTAAACATAAACCCTAAGCTTCAAATCTAATCATTGACACTAGGGGTGTAAACGAGCCGAGCCGAGCCCGAGCTCGACCAGGCTCGAGCTCGAGCTCGATTAACTTATAAAAGCTCGAGCTCGAGCTCGGCTCGGTTCGAGCTTTGTTTTTAAAGCTCGAGCTCGGCTCGTTAGTAGTTTCTCAAGCTCAAGCTCGAGCTCGGCTCGGGCTCGACTCGTTTAGTGTTTATTAGTTAATATATTAAATTAAATAATATATATAATAGGCTCGTTTAGGCTCGATAAGTCAAAAGCTCGACTCGGCTCGTTTATTAAACAACTTAAAATGTGGGTAAATAATATAAAATATTAATAAACCTAATATTATATTAGGCTCGATAAGGCTCGACGAGCCTGGCGAGCTTCATATGCCAGGCTCAAGCTCGAGCTCGATAAGTAAACGAGCTTCGTTTTAGGCTCAAGCTCGGCTCGAGCTCGATAAGGCTCGGCTCGTTTCGAGCTTTTTACCGAGCCGATCTCGAGTAGCTTGCGAGCTGCTCGGCTCATTTGCACCCCTAATTGACACCATAATATTATAAGATAATATTTAAAGAAACCTTAATCACAACTACCACCCCATTACCGTCGCCACCGCTACATGACCACCACCACCCATGGGCCAAGCACCGCCCCACCTCCCACACGCGCCGCCTCCTTTCCCCTTGACTCGAGGTCGCGTGCTTGCTTGTTCAGGTACCTCGCGTCGTGTGCTTAGGTGTTTGTGTTGATAGAGATCTACACAGGTGTTCTTGGGTGATTTGGAGTTTTGGTGATTTGCTAACTAGCGTAGCGTTCGTAGATCCTTTGTGCGATCTATTTGGTGTTTCATCAAGGTAGTTTTCTAAACTGCATATGGTTGTGCTATATTATTTGTTATTGATTTGTATATAGATCACTGGAATGGGATTGCGTATTCAGACTGATAGTATATATTGTTTTGGTATTACACGCTTTCGTTTTGATTTTTCATAAAGATTATTAATATTATTTGTGTTGAAAATTTTATATATATATATATATATATATATATATATATATATATATAATTGGATTTTATAGTAAATGGGTTCGGGTCGATTTGGACCCAAACGGATCACGCAATTCCCAACATATACCACCCTCCACCAGGAATCATATTACTAGACAAACCACTAAGTTAGGCCAAGAAGGAGTCATTGGTCCGAATCACCATCCAGGTACCAAAAGTCCAAATTTATTAGGCCACTTATGAGTAACTAACCAAGAAAGCGACTGTGTTGAATTTTGCTATGCGATTACTAATTGGTTTGAGAGTGAGACGGTTTGGAGGGAAATAATAGAGAGGGAGTTTTGAAAGTTGGTTATAAACAAACACAAACTTTTCATATTTACAAATGTATGATAGATGGACTATTTATACTTACAAACCAGTATGTTACTAACTGGTGTGACCCTTAAACAATACCATAACTAACAATAACCAACTAATAAATCGGTGTGTCACATAACCGAATCATTTATAATAAACTTAGGATATCTATTATTAACATATGTACACATATTATTTAACATAAGTTTATTAAATCAAGATTATACTTCTAACAATCTCCCCCCTAATCTTGATTTATTTTTCTTGTTCTTTGTCTTTAATCTTTGCTTGAGGATGAACGTGATCTTTTCTTCGGTGGTAAATCTTCATCATTCCATTCGGTTTCTTTCATCTTTCCACTTGTGCTACCTTCCTCGTTCTTAACTTCAACCACTAACTCTCGGCCTGTATATTTAAGATGGTACCACTCCATCATCACTAAGTATCGTACATACACTTGCCTAAGAGTTCTTGCAATGTCTTCTTTTTTTTGCCAACCTCGGTAGCCCTCGTCCGTATCCCATTGACATAGCGACTATCGCCCAATTGTCATCATTCGTCACTTTGTTGTAGCCACCGAACACTTGAACTTTAGTGTACAAATCCAACAAACTTATTGGATATCCGGTTTCATCTTTTGGTGGAATCGGTGCTTTGGTCTTAATCTTTAAGAATTCTTTCATGAACCATTCGATTGTTCTTTCAAACTCAAATTCAAATCTTCTTTTGTATCGTTCGACCATTGTGGTAACATGAATCAAATCCATGAAAACAACACAATCTTGAAGTCGTGTGCCTTCGGTCGAATACATAATAGGACCCTTTTCCATAAATCCTTAATTATCGTCATTGTTAATCGAGAATTCTTCAAAGTGCTTGAATACGGATGCCCGTTCTTTATCCTCCTCGGTAATTCCCTCCTTTTGTGCTTGAAATCTGACCCGTTTGTTACTGAGGCACGCATCAGAGGCACCTTGTGCATTTTTGCAGACTACATTGCTTTGGTCAGGGAATTTGAATGTGAAATGGTCTTCACCATCACATATACGGCATGTTATAATCATAGTTGCAAAAGTCATCCGAGATGACCGATTACTCGTCGATTACTCGCTACAGGATGGGTCACCGAGTAGAGCTGAGTTGACCGAATATTCCTAGTACTCCCCGTATAGTCCAATTCGACCCCCGAGTACTCGCCTGACTAGGCCGAGTACTCACAACTCCCCAGTCGGCCGAGTTGGTGGCGCCTAGCGAGTTCTGCAACCATGGTTATAATCTTTCTGACTTTCTGGATAATCGGTCGACGGATGTGACATATGTCACCATGGAATTCAACTTCTAAACCGTCTTGGTTCAATTTGTCTATGCTTAAAACATTTTTTCGAAGTGTGGGTACATAGAAAACGGACTTGATCTTACGGATTTGCCCACCACTTGTAATGACAACCGATCCTCTTTGTAACATCCCGTTTTTGTAATATAAATAAAATGTGTTGGTTCATATTTATTAGTAAATGAAACGGGTCATTAACCGTCAAAACAAACCAATAGCATGAGAGATGGGTATTTATGTATTTAAAATTAGTTAACGAGCAAGTGACGGATAGCATTATTATTTGAAATATAAGAATCTAGTCGAGCCATTGGTATTATAAGAGACCGTTTAGTTATATTAACAAAATATATTATATTTGACCATATTCTGTTTTTAATGAAACTTAGGTAGAAGCGTAGATAAAAATTAGCTCATCCTACCAATATATTCAGAATCCAGTGGAACGTTATAGTTTACAAGCTATAAGAAAAAAAACGAGTGAAGCAGCTGATATAATAATAATAATAATAATAATCATAATAATAATAATAATAATAATAATAATAATAATAATAATAATAATAGAAGGCAGTGCACGTGTGTACATAAATGATTTATATGAGTGAATAACTCAATTGAAATTGAAAGTATAAATTACTTTCTGTCGAAGTCAATTGAAGTCGGCATATATGCCCTCCGTATATAGAGTCGGTTAACAAATTATAAATAGAAATGAGGTTTAGAGATTTACTCACCTTTTCATCTTCTCTGAACTCGCATAACATAAGGTTAGTTTGTCTTTTTGATGCTATAATTTTATTAGGTTCTAACTATTTTATAAATTTAGTATTTTAAGGAGAACGTAATATTAGTAGTAGTTTAGTATTATTATTAGGTATTATGGTTATTATTGGGAGTGGGTATTGGGTAGTCTAGCCTTAGTTAGGCATGGATTGATCATCTCTGCTTAAATAAGGTAGCGCTAACCAATATCCAATTGTAATAATAATTAGTTAGGTGTACTGTTACCTAACCTAGGGGTGGTATAATTGTATCAGGACCCTGAGATATTACCTGGTTGTATTAGCTTTGTCAATTGCAAAAAGGGCTGATAAAGAGGTGAGTTACTTAAACTATTTTCAAAACGTGATACTTGCTCATTAAAATTGTTTTGATGGTGATTGATCATGTATATGCATCGAACCATAGGTGTATGGCATCCAGGGTATTATATATTATAATGATCATTATATTTTCCTAGGGGGGACATACACTTACAGTCTGCTGGGGAATTGGTAGACTGTGTGTGCCTGCTGGGGAATTGGCAGGCCACAGGTGGGTCTGCTGTGGAATTGGTAGATCATGTGTGTGAATATATGACCGGATGTTTCCCCAGGGGGGGACATACAGTTCCTACTAGGGAATTGGTAGGCTGTATGAATATATTTTGGTGACATGCAATGATACTTGATCAATAAAATGTTTATGTGGTTGTTTTACTGATGAGTCGGTTTATGTGACTCACCAGCTGTGTGCTGACGTATTTTTATTACTCGAGCATGTATCACAGGTTGATGGTGTAAGGAATGGGGGTTCTTAGCTGAGAATTGGAATACTTTAGCCGGTTCACCTTATTATAGTTAAGCGTTGTTTAGCTTGATGGTACTTGGATCGCATTGGCTTGTAACAAATACTCAAGTATTGTAATGAGAATACGTTTCCGCTTTAAGTTTGCGCCAACTAGTCACTGTAAGTGCCCCGGCCTGGGCGGGGTGTGACACTCTTCCACGAAAGTATTCTTTTCTGTAACCATTCGGGCGACCCTCTACACCAAATGATTGACTAAAAATTGTGAATTGATCTTTAAATCCACATCCATGTTCTTTCCTCGTCAAACTTGTATACCATACGTCGTCCCAACCTTTTCCATCCGTTCCTTTAATCATAAACTCGGTCTTTCCAATCTTCTTTGGATAATTTCTTCGGAAATGGAATGGTTCTTTGCACTTTCCACAACACATTGTGGTAGGATATTCGGGGACATCTTTCACTTGTTTATCGAATTCACTTTGGGCCTTTCTTCGTCTCTCTTGAATCTTCGGGTATGATGTTGATGATGATCCGATGTTAAACTTTGAGAAATTGATGTTAAGTGGATTATCATAATCTTTTCTATCTTCCATAATAGCCTCTTTGGCCTTCCAACTGTGATCAACATGATCATATTCTACTTCGGAGATTAATGGTGCCTTCCTTCTACACTCATCTTCTTTCTCGCTTCTATAAAAATCTTCGGATTTCTTTTGAACATCGAATAATCCACAGGTTTGAATCATGGCTCTGATGCCATGTTGAATTTTGGTATGCGATTAATAATTGGTTTGAGAGTGAGACGGCTTGGAGGGAAATAATAGAGAGGGAGTTTTGAAAGTTTGTTATAAACAAACACAAACTTTTCACATTTACAAATGTGTGATACATGGCCTATTTATACTTACAAACCGGTATGTTATTAACCGGTGTGACCCTTAAACAATACCATAACTAACAATAATCAACTAATGAATCGGTGTGTCAGATAACCGAATCATTTCTAATGTCTAACTTAGGATATCTAATATTAACATTATTAGCATATGTACACATATTATTTAACATAAGTTTATTAAATCAAGATTATACTTCTAACAGACTGGTCCTACTAAGACCATTAGCTTACGTCACACACTTCCAAGGGTATAAATACCTCACTCAAAGGTCAAAGGGAGGCACGCTAGAACACAACCCTAAACCACTCTTTCTTCTCTGTTTTTCTCTCCCATACAAATATTTTTTCTCATGCTGGAGGGTAGTCACCGAGATACCCCTCTGTCTGTGATGGTGTCAATTGTTGGAAATATGGTGAATGGATGATATTGAAATTACAATTTAATAGATTATAATTATTAATAAGACCTTAATGTGATGAATTGAAGACTAAAACTCTTGAGTAGAGTTTTATCTCTTTGATTAGAGGTTTTTATTTCTTTTAATTAGAGATTTTGTGTCACTTAATTAGAGTCTTTATGTCTCAAGTTAAGTCTCTAATTAAGAAGACCCTTCATACATCCATGTTCTTATATAATGGAAGGCTTTGTGCCTCATTTGGATATGTAGAAAAGAGATACTTAGACACACATATATGTAGAGAACAAACTCAATCGAAGTCTGGTTATCTTTCAGGCAAGTGGGATAGTCCGGCAGTGCACCACCACTGTTAAAGAACCGGTGTACCTAGGGAACAGATCGAGAATCTGTTTAAGGGAATTGTGTCAAACACAAGCCCAGTTCAACTTGATAATTTGTCTACAGTTATAATTTTGCTGCAGAAGGTGCAATGACTATGATGCATGCGAACCTCATATACGAGAGGAGTTGCGGCGATTACTATGTAGGTTTTCTAACAAAGTGAAACAGATTAGTAAACAAACTTTCGTATTCTTCCTAAGGAATTTGGGTTCGCGAAAGTTTGTAAGTGTTTTCTTTTGGTACATCGAATTGGATTACATTCATAATGGGAATGCAATAATTTAATCCGAAAGACTGTTTTACAAAACGAATTTTTGATTCAATTTTCGGATTCATGGGTGTTTGGGTTGTGTTTAGATAAACCGGATTATTAACATTTTTAACATGTGTTTACACGTTTTGGAAATAATAAAGTTCTAATGAAAGCATTAGAAAAGACATAATATTTGTAAACCCATGTAAAAATGTTTGATAACGTTTTCTTTCTAGTAAGCGTATTCGAAAGATAATTTCAAAGTATTTGAAATGTATACATTTTCTAATAAGAGTATTGGAAAATAAAGGGTTTCAAAATATAAGGTTTTGAAACATGTATATCTAACAAGCGTGTTAGAATCGACGACGTTGAAAGAATAACGTGTCATGAAACATTATTAGAAATTATTATCTACAAAATCGTAAGTTTAATTTGTAAACTTATATATTGATTTCTCTAACGGGCGTGTTAAAAATTGATGATTTTGTAAAGACAAAATAAGGTGTTTATATTTTCTAACAAGTGTGTTAGAAAAGATTATTGTACAAAATACACAAACGTGTTGGAAATGATTATTTTGGAAAATAATCAACATTAACCGATTTGGTTTAAAATTTGATGGTTTCTAACGAGTGAGTTTGAAACGGGTGGAAAATCCAAAGTTAATACCATTTATGTAGATGGTTTAATTTTCTAACAAGGGTGTTAGAACCGGTTTATTTTATATAAACCAACAAGTTCTAAAACGATTGTCATAATCGTGTATTTCTAACAAGCAGGTTAGAAATGGTTGAGAATATAAACCAATGACCTTTAAAATGATTTTGGTAATCGTTTATTTCTAACGGGTGTGTTAGAAAAAGGTTTATTTGATATAACCGAACTCTATATGATGAAACGTGTAATCGTTTGCATTCTAACATGTATGTTAGAAATGGTTAATTTTGAAACCGTATATGTTTATATGGTACACGTATAGTTTCTAATGAACGAATTAGAAACGGTTAATCATGAAAACCATATACTCTAACAAGTGAGTTAGGAATGGTTTAAATAATAAAACTATATTAGAGTTTATGGTTTTGATTTTTAATCAAAACATAAATATGTATAGTTTATGGAAAATTCTTGTAAAAGTAGAAATGTTTTGTATGAATAAAACATATATTTTGCAAATTATATATGGTTTGATACTTGTATGAGAAGTATGATTACTTGAACCATATAATAGTCTAGAGAGATTATTTAGTGTAAAACAACTTGATGTTGTTTTGGACATATTTACTTGTTCGACTACTTGTGAGTAGTTAAGTATAAACAACTTTGTTGTTTTGAACAGTGTATTGAGGGAGTACCTCAAAACATGCCACGAGAAGATATAATTGCTATTATTTCGTCGAACGATAAAGTGTTGAAGAGAATAACATGACTTTGAGATTTGATGTTTATATATCCTTATATGAATCCGTTTAAATATATATATGTAATATATTATATATATTTTTTGGATTCGAAATTATAATTTGGTAAATACTAATTATTAATTGGAATCTTAATGTGGTGAATAAAGAGTAAACTCTTAGGTAGAGTTTCATGTTTTCTAATTAAAGTTTTTATGTCACTTTATTAGAGCTTTTTATGTCAATTTATTAGAGCCTTTATTTTAAGTCTCCAATTAAGTGACTAAGAAGAAAAACTCTTCATCCGTCCCCATTGAGATAATCATGATCAACGTAGCAAGTGTATTGAAATTAAATGCACGAAAACGAGACATGTCATCTAATGTTGAGAGCATTTACGTAGAAATGCACAAATGTAGTTTTGATGACTATAACATATTATAGAAATATATGTTATTATTCATAAGTCTTTGATAAATATTGCGAAATTTATTATAAAAGACTTAGAATAGTGATGGACGTGTAGAGTCTCTACAAACCATCAATGTTGGTTGAACTATATGGAGGATTCGTGATATATTTTGGGAGAGTCACCCAATAAATAGTTTCAACAAAATCTATACATATAACTTAGGCATATGTGAATGTCATGTCGTTGAGTGTCAATCTAATTGACTTGTTGATGATGAATATATTCATCAAAGTGACTTATATTAAGACTTATGTTTAAGTCCTAAAGAGTCAATGGTGAAGCCTTGGAGATTAAAGACAAACGAGTCTTGATCCTAATGGATGGAATTAATTATGGTTTTGAAGCATTCTTTAAACCAAGGTTTTGGAATAATAAACAAATCTCATTTTGTGTCTAAATTAAGATGTGAATGTTAGAAAGAGATAGTGAGTTATCTCTTAAGGTTGTGAAGAATCAGAATGAGGCATCTTCTGTTCACATGCTAAGTATTTGTAGTCTAAAGAATGCTAGACTAATACTTTGTTAATTTAGATGCTCCACGGAGAATAAATTAACTTTGAACATTCATACATATGTGATGACATAAGAATGAATTTTGTAAAAAGAAAATATATAATTCATCAAAAAGGATGACTCGAAAGGACCGAATAAATAGTTCATTGGTTATGATACTATTTAGCTTAATATGAGGAGAACTCATATAGCTCAGAAAACGGTTCGTGTGAGAAATATGGGTTGAGTAATATAATGTATGACCTCAATAACACAAAGATATAGATAGTTGCTATCTTATCACGGGTGTCTAATGTCATCATGAATAATATTACTCGAACTTAATCAAAGTTCAAGCAATGTAGGGGGAAGAGCCATTTAAGAAACAATCCGTAGGGATGTAAAAATGGTACTTGAGAAATTTTCAAGCTACATATGAAAGGAATAAACTTTCATTACCCATTTGGTAGTTATTCAATAACACTTAAGAGTGGAGGTGACTTGCATTTGAAAATAGAAGGTTTGATATGAACGAATCTGATTTTGAGAAGTACAAATCACACGAACCTAAAACAGACTTGTTATAAGTCAGTCCTATTATGTGGACAAAATTCTTGAGAAGTTCAATGAAAATTACTCTAATGTGGCTAGAACTTTCATTGACACGATTCAACGCTTAGCTAAGAATCGAGGTGAGCCTGTTAACCAATTAGAGTACTCAAGAATTATTGGCAGTCTGATGTATCTGATAGGTTGTATCAGACCAGACTTAGCAAGCAAGCTAAGTAGATACACGAGCAACCTAAGTTCAATTCATTGGAATTACGTGACACAGGTGCTTTGGTAATAAGATACATACGAAACTACGGGCTGCAATATAAAATATATCCAGCAGTTGTTGAAGGTTACTATGATGCAAATTGGATATCTGATACGAATGATTCCAAGGCAACGAGTGGGTATTTTTTCACACTTGGAGGATGAATAGGCAGAATTACTACGTCAATTTGTTAAGGATATACCTAGGTGGCCGAAGCCGGCATTGGCCTAATGCATACGCTGTGATAGTCAATCGGTAATTGGCAGAGCTCATATCATAATGTGTATCAGTAAGGAGAATAGGTATATAAGACATAAGCATAATACGGTACGACAACTAATCTCTTCAGGAGTTATCACTGTTGACTACGTGAAGTCAAAGGATAACATCGCGGATCCGCTAACAAAAAGGCTTAAGCAGAGAGTTAGTTTAGAAGTCGTCAATGGGAATGGGACTAAAGCCCATGAAAGGCTAAGTTTATGCGAAGGAAACCTAACTCAGCTGACTGGAGATCCCAAGATCTGAGTTCAATAGGACAACCTAATTGTATGAACTGGCGAAGGTCACTATGGGGGAAGAGTTGTTGGAAACCCCACGTTTTGAAAAAGGGAGCTTACTATAAATTTAATAAGCTTCCTAGTCCATTCCTAAAAAGTGACAAGGTTGAGGTTAATCTTATGGCTTTTAATGATTTGACTGAGGTAACCAGTCCTAGTAGATCATTTATGTGAGAGAGAAGTTGGGTCGCTTCGAAGGGTATTGTTGGGGCACCATACTTAAGAGCTCTCGCAGAACCAGGCACGTGTCCATGACCATAACGAACACAACTATGAGGACTTGAAGTTGTCAGGGAGAGTCTTGTGTGAAGCGTATTGTCGTCCACACAAACGGCAGACGAGTTCAAAGACATCGCGTTCTACTCAGAGCCAGTGGGCTAAGTGCGTTTCATAAGCGAAGGTTCAAAGGGTCACACCTACCTATCGTATGCAAAACTCAACTTTTGAAATTTAATCGGAATGAGGTTGCTTCTCAGAATGACTCCTAATCACGTGGGGGTTTGTTCGAATATGCGTGTTTTGAGAAATCTCCATTCATGTGGGGGATTGTTGGAAATATGGTGAATAGATGATAATGAAATTATAATTTAATAAATTATAATTATTAATAAGACCTTAATGTGGTGAATTAAAGACTAAAACTCTTTTTTTTTTGAACGGCCAACAAATTGGAATCACTCACGGAACACTGGAGTATCATCGTGCCACCAGTGTTGCCACGCGATCATATTCCACCACCAAGTCACCAATTCAGGAAGAAACTCATAATTATGAGAAAACCCCCTTTGTGAGATTCGAACCCAGGACCTTATGGCCCCTAATTCTTATCTCACCACCAAGATACCACTAGGCTATAATGCCTTGGGTTAAAGACTAAAACTCTTGAGTAGAGTTTTATGTCTTTGATTAGAGGTTTTATTTCTTTTAATTAAAGATTTTATGTCACTTAATTAGAGTCTTATGTCTCAAGTTAAGTCTCTAATTAAGAAGACTCTTGATACATCCATGTTCTTATATAATGGAAGGCTTTGTGCCTCATTTGGATATGTAGAAAAGAGATACTTACACACACATATATGTAGAGAACAAACTCAATCGAAGTCCGGTTATCTTTCAGGCACCGGCAGTGCACCACCACTGTTAAAGAACCGGTGTACCCTGGGAACACACCGAGAATCTGTTTAATGGAATTGTGTCAAACACAAGCCCGGTTCAACTTGATAATTTGTCTACCGTTATAATTTTGCTGCAGAAGGTGCAACGACTATGATGCCTGCGAACCTCATATACGGGAGGCGTTGCGGCGATTACTATGTAAGTTTTCTAACATCAATTAATCGGTATCGTTTTATATATTGTTGAGCTTCCATAGGTTCTAATTTCATCTTCCGCTCTCACCTTGTTTCATTCCCTGTACATGTACACCAAATATCTAGCCTCTCTTGTTGTCGGTGCTAGTTTTTGTGTATTTACTGGCGCCATCCGTGTGAGACTCGAACCCATAGTGTTTTGCTTGGTTATATACTCGTGAAACTCAAACCCATAGTGTTTTGCTAGGTTAATGTATAGTGTTTTAGGAATTTTTTTTCCCATAAAATTTATTTGGTAGCTATTGCATGCTAACTCTATGTAGCTCCTAATTTATGAAATTCATCATGTGGATCCCTAGTTTGTTGAACAACTCTTATGATTTGCTTTTCTAAAGAGATGATCGTAGGCAAAGATGTCAAACAAAAAAGTCAACCAAACAAAGCAAGAAACATGTTTGGGGGTAAAAGTATTCTAAAGGCGCAATATACAACTAGTGAATATGTAATGAGAAAAGACAACACATAACACATGGAATATGTTTGTTGTTATTCAAGGAGTCACATCGTAATGTCGAGATGAGATGCGAGGCAATTAAAAGAAAGGAAAAGAAGAATAAAGGATATAGGTTGGTTAAGTGGAGAATGACAAAGATGAAAAAAGTAGAAATGGTGGTTGTATTGTGTTACAAGTTAGTGTACCTAAAACTTGCATCCATATTGGGTCATTTAATTAGGAGACAAGTTTTGATTAATTTTCTCAAAATCCATGTTTAGGAGTGAGGTTGGTACTACAACTTTTTCATCATATACCCTTAACACAATTCTATTTTTTACATCAGCGCCAATGCACTACATCACTAAGTTTCAATTCCATATGTTTCATCCCAAAACGTGGAGCGTCCATCTCTTCTTCGTAATGCAACACACGGATAGTGTTGCATGGTGTAACCAAGCGCCTCCTAGCTAGGAACTGGACGGGTATTGAATCTTACCCTTTTTAGTTATTAATTAGCTAAAAACAATTTATATAAAACTGATTAAGAAAATCATTCCTATAAAAACTGGATGGGTATTCGTGCTTGTAGTAAGTTTTTTTTTTCATGGGATTCAAAGTAGTACACTTGTCTCACTAACTCAACTATGGACTTTTGAGTTTGTGGCTCTAACTGGAGCGGTAAACAGACTAAGTGACTAAGAAACTTGGTGTATGAGATTTCATTGTCACCTAAACCCATATCACCTATGTGTATCCGGTGTTGCGACATTGACTAAAGCTTATAGTCAAAGTCAAGACAATGGGGTCTTTGGCATATGTCGAATAGTGTACCTAAATTCGACTAATTTCCTTGAAAACCAAGTTAGGAGCGTTGTGAAAGCTAAAACGTCTCATTACTAATTAGTATGTAGCATTCAGTAACCTATAAAATCTATAGTTGGGAAGTTCATAGTGTCACAATGCATTATGTTGAGGTTGATGTTTACTAGTGGCTCATGCGCTAAATAAAATTAAACACGTTATTATCAGTAATGGCCCATAAAATTTGATTTGATAAGTAATTATGACAAAATGAATTGAAATATTAGTGTTCAAACATTGACAGATCCACTATCAAAACTTAATTGTTAAATATCTCCTTATCAGGCCGTCTAAAGATCTTAAAATGTTTAAAGCTTAGTTTTTCTCATCTTAGCTTTAAAAACTTTTTGATATTTACGAAATGTATAATTTTAGTTTTTTCTATATAAATTTGAGTGTGTAGTTTGTTTATGCTAATTTTTTAAATAATTTTCTTAACCAGTTTTATATCAATTGTTTTTCTGTTGATAACACATTTAATCATTCTTAATCATGTTGTTTTTCTATTAATACAAAAAAAGGCATTTTTATTTTATAGTTATAATCATGTTTGCATAATTTAGATAACTAGCATTTTTAATGTCCAATTAAGTATTATGTCGGCGACACCTATAATATCATATATATATTTTAGTAAACAATTTTATCAATAAGTTACAATAGTGTGCAAGGATGGCAATCAAACCTAAATCTGATGGATGAACCTGATACATTTGAGATGGGTTTCGGTAGGGGTGAGCATTGGTCCAAAACCGACCTGACCCGACAAGACCCGACCCGACCCGAGAACCGGTTGGAATAAAAAATCAGAACCGAACTACAAACTTATATACAGGTTCGGTCCTCGGTCCATACCATTTCGGTTCTGTCGGTTTTATGAAGAAGACCCGACCCGAAAGTAAGTAGAAAACCAATTGTTATTTAGAGCGACTTTCTGTTTTTTTTAAACCCTTAATAGCTTATATACTTGAATGGATTATTCACAATTTCCCTTGAACAAGGTATTTTGAGGTATTGACTGTTTCAGTGATGGTTGTTAATTCAGTTTTGGTTCATAAATGTTCCAAAAACTGATAACATATAGTGTTTCTGTTGCTTATAATGAAGGAGTTAGCGAAAAAACAGTAGTGAATATTATCAGAATATAAGAGGCCTAGACGTTGATACACCATACGCGTATCAACTGGCAAACAACTTGTTATACAGACAGCGATGTACCTGAAAGTAAATAGAAACAAGCAAACAACCATAATAGGCTTATTTGGGTAAGTCAACCGAGTCAAACTATTAGTCTCTCATGCTCCATACTTAGGGCCTTCCAAAGCTTAAAAGCAACTTCATGAAGAAATCTATCTACTGGTATTGCAAGGTTTCCACCATTCTGCATCAATATCAATAACAGATGAGCACTATGCATGTTGTGCTTCCATTATACACAGTCATAAACTAGACTGATTATTTTTATCCAAAACATTATATTCTGCGACCCATTTTATTACAACCGATAATGTAATTCTTGAATATTGAATATGACAAAATCAATTTCAAAACGCACATACATATATACGAGTGACTGACTATGTATCCGATCAAAGGAGTTGTGCAGATTTTCTTTTTAAGAAAAGGGGTCATTAGTTTACAATATTACTTCGGTCCATCGGTTTTGCTCGGTTTTCATGTGCTCCTGGACCGACCCGACCCGAGAACCGGCTGGAGTAATAATCCTGGACCGACTAAAGAACCTAAAAACCATACCCGGGTCGGTTTTGGTGGTTTTTCGGCTCGGTCCTCGGGTATTTTTCGGTCCGGCCCAATTCTGCTCACCCCTAGGTTTCGGGTTGGGTAACTAGGTATGGGATTGATTTTTTTTTTATTTATTTATTTTTTTTTTGTAGGTTTGATAATGGGTTTAGGATTTGGTGATATACCCGTTTACCTGACCCCATTACCCCAAAAAATATATCCGTTTACCCGATTGTATTACCTAGGGGTGAAAATGAGCCGAGCCGAGCTACTCGAGCTCAGCTCGGTAAAAAGCTCGTAACGAGCCGAGCCTTATCGATCTCGAGTCGAGCTAGAGCCTAAAACAAAGCTTGTTTATTTATTGTGCCTGAGCTCAAGCCTGGCATGCGAAGCTTGCCAGGCTCGTGGAGTCTTATCGAGCCTTAGTGTAATATTAGTTTTATTAATATTTATCTCTCATTTTAAGTTGTTTAGTAAACGAACATAAGCCTAAAATTCACTTATCGAACCCATGAGCCTAAAGGAGCCTATTATTTATATTATTTTTATTTAATATATTAACTAATAGATAATAAACGATTCGAGCTTGATCCGAGCTCGATCTTGAGAAATTATCATCAAGCGGCAAAGCTGGCACAAAAATGACATTGGTACAACTTGGGTTGCGCATAGTATAACCACATACTGCATTATCCCATACACATTCTAATATAGGCAACAGGAGGGAGCGTGGCTCGAGGTCCTATTAATGAACGACTCATGCCTGTGTTTTTTCTTTGGCGATGAGAGCAACCGGCAGTCGTGTCACTTACCTGCCTGAGAATGGCCTTTATCCGCCAACGTCTACCTCTCCGCGTGACCCGCCGAGACATCGTTCTCATCCGCCTCTGCCAACCCCAAGCTTTGCGTGCACCCGTTGCGATGTATGGCTTTCATCCGCGGACGCAAAGCCCTTTGCCCTCTGCGCACCCCACGCGGAGCATGACTTTCCTCCAACAATGCAAAGCTCTGCGCGACACGCGGACACCAGAGACGCGTTTGTAGCTTACCGTGGTGAAAGAACCCCGCTAACAATGGTGCAACACTCCGACGTCTTCAAGTTGCACACGCACCTCATAGAACTAAAACTTTCGACGGAGGGATTGATCTCTATTCATTCATGGAATGAATGTTATTATTGGGATGCTCATATAAGTCCTATTCTCTCTTTTTTTTCATCATTTTCATGTTTAGTACAAGCATAGGTGAATTAATCATACTTTGGATTAATTATAAATAATATTGACGCCAGCTAAAAAACCATTTTTGGTTTAAACTGGTCCGTCATATCAAAAAATAAGAAGATCTTGGCCCTATACATTCCATAATCAAAAGAAGATTACAAATGGAAAACTTCAATCGCCAATTAGCATGCAAGAATTTCAAAGAAATTAATGGAGCCGACAGTTTAATTCATGAGGTCTATCTTAATGTACAACATGACTAGTAGCATATTTTCTTATTCATTTACTATTACTGACTCATATTTGTTTAATACTTCACAACCGACATTCGAAGAAGGGGTGAAAGTAATCAAATATACACGTATAATCAACAGTGTGTGTTTACAGTAATCAACTTTGTTTACACGTATATCAGGAAAGGTAATGTTCATGGGCCGATCGTTTGTTTACCTTTGTTGTTTGTATATTTCAGGTTGCACTGAGTGATGACGAACAACAGCCTAATAAGTTTACGCTTTCTTGTGAATCAGCAAAGGTAAGAGGATCAGTAGTTTGTTTCGTATAATTAGCACGTATACTTTTCCATTCAGTTTGTTTACCTTTGTTGTTTGTATATTTCAGGCTGCATTGAGTGATGACGAACAATAGTCAGATAAGTTTACGCCTTCCTGTGAATCAACAAAGGTAAGACAATAAGTAGTTTTCTTCGTATAATCAACACATATACTTTTCCATTCAGTTTGTTTACCTTTGTTGTTTGTATATTTCAGGCTGCATTGAGTGATGACGAACAACAGCCGAATAAGTTTACGCCTTTCTTGTGAATTAGCAAAGGTAAGACGTTAAGCAGTTTGTTACACAACAGCCTATATATATACATGAACACATGCATATACAAGAAAAACATACCTACATTAGTTGATCAAAGGATGAAGTCAAGCATTCAACAAAAAATGGATAACATCCCAAGCAAATAAAGTGATGAACCTAAAAAGGTAAACATTAAACATGTTAGTAACCTTTGTTCTTCATTTTATTTTACCATATTTCTTCTATTTCTGTTATACATTGAAATATTGTTTCACTTTCTTTTTTCAGTCATGCAGTGTGAGTGTTGGTATTATTTCATTCGGCCCATTTAGTCCGTACAAATTACACATTTCTCGTGAGTTCAGCAAAGAGGTTATATATAAAGATGTGATAATTATTGCAGTTTTACTTTAATTTTTGTTGTGGGAGTTTTCAGCACACCTAACAACTTATATATGTTATTCAGATGTGTGAGTTTGAGTAGCAGAAAAAAAAAGAGCTAGAAACTTGCTAAACTGATGACGTTGTAGAAATTAGCAGCTCTCATGAAGAAATTGAGTTTATTGATATGACTGTCGATGCTAATGTGAATCAGTTTCCCATAACATCTGATGACTTGCCTGTTTACCCCGAACGTGAACTTGATAATATCGTTGATTCGCTAGAAACTTACTATAAAAACTTGAAGATTCCAAAAGTTATAACTCGCAGTCGCTCTCGGGTTGTCAAACTTTGAATTTACAGATTTTATGTTGTGTTCTGTTTTCTTTAGTTTTGTTTGATGAACCTTTTATGTGTTGTCTTTTGTTATTAGTATTACATTATGAATGTTACGATAGTTTGTAATTATTTTTTAGTATCAACTTATTATATACAAACATGTAAAATTTACTTAATATTCGATATATAAAATAGACACCTTAACTTAGCCGATCTAAACAAGTAATACTTATTTAACCATTTAAAATAAAAAGTAGACACACACATGTTAAAATAAACATCATATTGTGAAATGAGAACAGGATAATACCACATTAGGTTATAAGAAGGTATGGAACTGATCAGATGTCAATTTTTCTTACAGTTGGATTGAAACTGATTATCTGATATTAATTATCTAATTCGTAAATGATCAAAAGTCGAAAATATGTTTTTTTTACTGAATAGGTATTATAAAAATTATTTTTAATATGAAGATAAAACTTTTTGAAATATGGAGTTATTTATTGCACACAAGATTACCCCTGATAACTTATGACAGCCGCCATTACTTATTGTGTCTGTATGTGGACTCTACTCGTAGTTTCCTATCGGTCATCTCCACCCCCACTTTTCCTTTCCTTCTTGCAGATCAGGATCTAAACGGAGAGGAAGAACGAAACATGGTTCTCCTATTAAACATCGTCGAAGAATGACCCGGATTGCCGATTCGGTAAATGTTTCTTCGATATATATATTAGGGATTGGTTAAAATGAGAACTAGGGTAAGTTGTAAGAACCATAGAAACTCATTTATTAGTCACACATTTAATTAATTGTGTAATGGATTTGTGATTGTAATTAAACCATAATAAAAATATTGAATAAAATATTAATTGTGTTACACCGGCGTAGTCATTTTGTTACACCGTATAAGTACGACGTAAAACTTTTTTTTTTTCTTCATTTTTTTGTATATTTCTTAGTTAGCCATTTCACCTCCTTAGGTAAAAAAATTTAAAAATTCGCATTTTACGTCGGAGTTCTCGCGGTTCTTACAACTTGAGTGAGTTCTTAACCAAACCGAATCCTATATATATAGGATTTGGTTCAAATGAGAACCTTTGGCCAAATTGAGAACTGAGAGAACCATTCTGGACCACAAATTTCTCTAAGGCAAAAATAAAAAAAAAATACTTTAATCGCTGCTTTATATGCAGGAAAAAAAATTTATTATTTTTTTGTATTTTTTTCAATATACACATGTGTATAATTGCAATATACATATATGTATAATCCAATATACACATATGTATAACTGAAATATACACATATCTACAGCTGAAAATGTAATATACATATATGTATAATTGCTATATACACATATGTATAAATGAAAAAACAAATTTCCTTTGCATAAGCACCTGCGATTAAAGCAAAAAAATTTTTTTGCCTTTATAAGAAATGTGTGGCCCAGAATGGTTCTCTCAGTTCTCAAATAGGGGTTGGTTCTCTTAGGATCCATACCCTATATATATATATATATATATATATATATATATATATATAGTGGAAATATATAGAGAAAACCCTTGTTATATGGTAAACTCTAGAAACTCTAACTTCCCGATTTTTTTTATGAAAATTTTAGGGTACGTAATATACATTTTTTTAAGCATTTTGAGCCAAAAAAATCGAAAAAGCGCCGAATGGTTTTTTTTTAAATAAAAAAACGTTTACAGTTTACATATAGTTAACACATTGTTAACACCTGTTATTAGCGCTTAACATGTGTTAGTCAAAATTTTATTTTCTTTTTAAAAAAAATACTCGGCGCTTTTTAAATTTTTTTGGCCCAAAATGCTTAAAATCATGTATATTACTTGCCCTATTTTTTTCAAAAAAAAAATATTGGGAAGTCAAAGTTTCCAGAGTATACCGAATAAGGATGTGTTTTCTCAATATACATTCCCTATATATATATATATATATATATATATATATATATATATAGGGGATGGTTCAATAGAAAACTCATTTTATTGAGAGAACTTGAGAACTAAATCATAACCGTTGATCTTACAAGATCAATGGTTGTGATCAAAGGAGATTGCTAACTTAAAAAATATAGGGTTTTAAACAAGGGAGGGTAAAATTGGAAATTAAAAAAAGACACAAATCATTTCCCCTCATTCACTGGAAATCTCATCTCTCTATTTCTCTTTCTCTCTCTCTCTCTCTCTCTCATCAATATCATTCATACAACATTCTAGTGATTTCCTTCTACAGATCCACCACGAAAATCAACAAACTCATCATGGATCGACATCAGGTACGAATCTGTAGTCGTAAATAGTTATAATCTAATACAAATCGTCATCTATTTTGGTGTATTATAAACATACCGCGTCTTAGTACACGTATTGCATCAATTATTGAGTGTTTTGTATAAATAACAAAATGTCGAGTAACATTACATGTTTTGTTCGTTAGATGTATGTGAGATGTGGTTAATGTTAATGATAAATGAGATTATGTTTCTGTGTGATAGATTTAACTGTATTCCACATGTGTACTATGATTGTTCTTGCTAATGTTATTCGTGAATAGGCTTGTATGCAATGTATTGCACACGTGTGATAATCGTGAAATGTATTACACATGTGTGTTAATATGGTTGGTGATAGTTAGTATTTAAACGAGGTTAGGCTTTGTTTGTTATGTGTTGCGCATGTGTGATAGATGTAACTATAGTTCACATGTGTAGTATGATTGTTTCAACTAATGTTAACAGTGAATAGGCTTTGTGTGCAATGTATTGCACATATGTGATAATCATGCCATGTATTACACATGTGTGACAATAGTATCTGTGATAGTTAGTGTTAAGTTAGACCGATTAGTTTGTCATATGTTGCATATTATATGATATTTGTAATTGTATTTCACATGTGTAGTAGGATTGTTTTAGTGAATGTTAAATGTGAATAGGCTTTGTATGTAATGCACTACACATGTATTATAAATATGTAATATTTTACACATGTGTGGTAATATAATTTGTGATAATGTTTATTGAGATTATGTTTTGTTTTGTTTGTCATGTGCGACACATATGTTATAGATGCAACTGTAATTCATATGATGATATGCTTAGTGTAGCTTATGTTAACTGTGAACATGCATTGGATGGCATGTATTACACAGGTATGATAATTGTTCGTGTATTACACATATGTGTAATAATAATATTTGTGATAGTTAGTGCAAGTTAGACTGATGTGCTTGTCTTGTGTTGTGTTGCACCTATGAGATATTTGTAATTGTATTTCAAATGTGTGGTAGTCTTGTTTTAGTTGATGTTTAGTGTCAATAGGCTTTGTATGCAATGTACTACACCTGTGTTACAATTGTTTAACCTATTACACATGTGTGATAATTTATATGTGATAGTTAATGTTAAAATGATACAAGGTTTTGTTTGTCATGTATTGTCATATGTTATTGATGTAACTGTATTTTACATGTGTTATAATTGAGATCGATTAACAGCCATCAAGATCAATAACTATGAGTTTTCTATTGAACATTCCTCTATATATATGTCTAAGTGTAATGTGATTGACTAGTTAATCAAAGTATTTCATAAATACATCAAGCAAAGAAGAGTGTGGAGTGCACGTCTAGTTGAGCTTTTTATGATTTTATGTGTTTATGAACCTAATTGATTCTTACGGGTGAAGCCCCTTGGTGAGGGTCTGGGAGCAGGATCCAAGGGGAGGCAACCCCTAATTGCTTCAACTAGGAAGCGTTTAATTTTAATTAAACCGATTCATGGAAATTCATCGGGATTTAATTTTCTGAATATTACACTTTAAATTTTGGATGGAATTTTGCCACCACGTTAAAGCAATAAGTCTGGGTTTTATTTGATTGAAAGTTTATGAGGAGTGAGGACCATTGAATTGTTTTAATATGAAGGTGTCACACATGACTCAAAGACTATCCAAGCATTTTTAGAATTTCCCCAACACTCAAGAGGAAACTTATCTTGAACTGTCCCCAACCTAGCCAGATTGACCGTAGAGCTTGTTTCTAATCCATAGTCAACACATTGGTGTCATTTGAGGATCGATGTTATGAACTCACAATATATCTCTCATTTTCAAGTCCGGTGAGGGATTTTCCAACCTCCAAACACTACCTCTACAACGGGTCTTCTTTACTTATTATCACTGAATTCGGTATGCGCAATTCGTTTAACAGGCCCAAGGTTTGTAATTACTTTTTCTTGAATAACACCAAAGTACACTTTGAAAATCAAGATCATAACTGGTAAAATTTCATTCCCATGGTATTTTTAATCAGTATCGCATGAAATGGATACTTTTAAAAAGTTTTAAGACAATGAAAGCCATGTTATTAATATAGTAGCAAACTTGTAAAGGCACCATCCATTAGAAAACTATGTTCCCGTACAAGAAATTTAACAGCAAACTTATTATATGAGATAGCCTACCACTACATATATAGGTGAACCTTTTGTATAAATTAATTTTGTAGGAGGTTTCCACGAACTTTCATGGCAAGCATGCTTAGGAAGTGATGCATGTCATTACATAGGCTTAAGTGTCTTTTTACCAAGTTGATATTAATATATATTGTTACATAAGAAATTAAGTACTGGTGAAACTTCAACGAACTTACATGAAAGCATGTTTAGGACTTTAGAAGTGATGTGTGGGCCTTACCTAAATTTAAATTCTATCGTTAGCAAATTAAGTTGATTGAAATAAATATTGATTGTAAAGTCGAGATGCCTTATTATAAACAGATGGGGCTTATAGAAATTAAATGTTAAGAAATTTCAAAAGTCAAGCTATTAAAAAATAATGTCCGTGACCTGCCACACACACTTGAGCTAGTAGATTGTAAAACAAAGTAGTGACTAGTGATGATAGGAGTTATAACATTAAATAGTAAACCTATTATACCCAACATACTTACACATGATTTATTTAAAAACGGAATGTTTGTGTTCGTTCAAATTCGTTTGTTTAAAACCTAAATGACTGTTTACGTAGACAAACGAACATAAACAAACATAAATGAATACAAATAAGCATATTGACCAAATATAAATATAAATATAAATATAAATATAAATATATATACATTAACATTAATGACCCCAAAAGAACTAGACATGACTCTAATGACCCAAAAAAACAAGACATGACTCAAGAGAGCTAGCTTCTGAAGGGAAGGCAACTGTCAAGCTTTGTGTCAAGTGAATTATGATTTAGCGCTAAAAAATATCTTAATATGATGGACCATATTCGCTCACAAATACAAACTCTAGTAGATGATCAAGATGATTTATTTTTTCAATCAAAAAGTAAGTAATTAAAAAATAACTAATCTATCTATATAATAATTGAGGTGAGATTGGGTTGAATGGAGCCCTTAGAGAGTGTTTGAGCTATCCATTTTTAATATGGAGCTCCAACTAGCTCCCTATAAATACTCTTTCTAATTTTTATTTCCTACATTCCTACATTCTTCCATTATACTCCTCCAATACCTAACTAACAAATCTTCCAATTACCATTATTCACTCTTCTTTTTTTTCATTCTTCATTCTAGGTATGTTTTCTTTTTCATTAGATCGAAGCAAGATCAATACGTATGGTTCTCAAACCTGTAAATCTTTTATGTTATGTTATATGAAAACATTACTTTCATGTAACCGGATTGAATATCGAAGGAATACATCGTGATTTATAATGGTTAGTGATAATATGCAAGCATTTAACGATTTGAGGAACAACTCCATATTCAATCCGGTTTTGAAGACAAAATCTTCATATTTGAAGATAAAATCTGGAAACAATATTTAATGCCTAACCATTTTCATATTTGAAGACAAAATCTTCATTCTTAGCGTTTTAATTATATATGTACATCTTGAATACAATCCGTAAAATGGAAGCAAGATCAGATTGTTAAGTTAATAATTGTATATGAAATGGTTAGGCTTTAATTAACTGTGGTTGGATCTTTTTTCATTTGAGATCCATAGGTGATTCATTGTCATCTTTATGTTTATGAGTCAAATATGATATTCATTGAATGTTTTGATTGTTTTGTCATTTGAATACTAGACTACCATCCGAATACAAAGTTGCGAATATGGCTTATCACAAGGGAGAGCAATTCTTCAAGGTCATGCATGACCCTTCCGCAAGAGTTTTGGTATGATTGTAAATTTCGTCTGGATAATTATCTTTGTTTCCAAAAATTTTGGCGTAACCATTGTAAATTTAAAAACTTTCCTTTTTAATTGCCTATTTAATAACATTAACTAGAATAATTAATTTAAAAAATCGTATTTTGACTATTTAATAACACTAAAAAAATTCAAAACCTTTTGCCAATAGATTGTCAAATTTCCAAAAATTTGAGCGTAACATATGTAAATTTAAAAACTTTCCTTTTTAATTGCCTATTTAATAACATTAACTAGAATAATTAATTTCAAAAATCGTGTTTTGACTATTTAATAACATTAAAAAAATTCAAAAACTTTTGCCAATAGGTTGTCAAATTTCCAAATTTTTTTGCGTAATTTAATGTAAATTTAAAAACTTTCCTTTTTAATTGCCTATTTAATAACATTAACTAGAATAATTAATTTCAAAAATCGTATTTTGACTATTTAGAATAATATTTACGAAAATCAATAACTTTTGCCAATAGATTGTCAAGTTTCCAAAAATTTTAGCGTAACATATGTAAATTTAAAAACTTTCCTTTTTAATTGCCTATTTAATAACATTAACCAGAATAATTAATTTCAAAAATCGTATTTTGACTATTTAAAAACTTAAAAAAAATCAAACCGTGAATGTGTACATTAATTAGTATAAGTTATGTAAATTATGTAAATGTTACAATTATTTCTACATCCTTTCCGAAATTGTGCTTCTCATTAATTGTAATAAATTAATATTCTAGACATTAATTTCTTATAAATCAGAGATCAATTCGTTTTAATCAATAAATTTATTTCTATTAATAGATAAGTAATATCTTCTAATTAGCCAATAGGTTGTCTAATTTCCATAAAATTTGGCTAAACCTATGTAAATTTAAAAACTTTCCTTTTTTTAATTTAATTCCTTAAAAAAAATCTCTACGCTTGCAACAAAAATCATAATTGTGATTACAACATACCATATTAATTAGTATACAAAGAAAAAATATTTCATTAAATCAAAATTCGTGTTTTGCCTATTTAATAACATTAAAAAAAATCAAATCGTGATTGTGTACATTAATTAGTATAAGTTATGTAAATTATGTAAATGTTACAATTATTTCTACATCCTTGCCGAAATTGTGCTTCTCATTAATTGTAATTAATTAATATTCTAGACATTAATTTCTTATAAATGAGAGATCAATTCCTTTTAATCAATAAAATTATTTCTATTAATAGATAAGTAATATGTTCTAATTAGCCAATAGGTTGTCTAATTTCCATAAAATTTGGCTAAACCTATGTAAATTTAAAAACTTTCCTTTTTATAATTTAATACATAAATATACGTATGAATGGAGTGTATAGTCCCATTTTCCGTATATTACTTGAATTACATAGAAAAATAAACAAAAGGTTCACCTTCATAATTGAGGTCACTTGGGTTGAATCAAGGCCTTAGAGAGGGTTTGAGGTATCCATATTGAATATGGAGCTCCAAGTTTAAAGTATATATAAACCATTTTCTTTTTTTACTTTTTCATTCTCACCAACATAATTCTCTATTTCTTCCTAACAAATCTTTCTATCCTTCTTCTTCATCTTTCATATTTTGTTGATTTTCCACAAACGATTCAAGGTAATCCTATCATACTCTTCTAATGTTAGTTCCTATTATTATTTTTGCTTTATTATGTAATAAGTTTGCTAATTAAATTATTATATTTTGAATTTGGTAATATAATTGATTGTCATTAAACTCATTTCAATTTTCCAGTTTTATAATTCAAATGATTGCAATTAGTTTGCTAATTTTAAGCATCATTCATTAATTTCCGTAATGTAATTAATTATCATTAAAATTATTTCAATTTCCCATTTTTCTGATTTAAATGAATGCAATTAGTTTGCTAATTTTAAGCATTATGCATTGATTTCCGTAATATAATTAGTTTGCTAATTTATTTATTATATTATGACTTTCATAATATAATTAATTGTCATTAAAATTATTTCAATTTTCCATTTTTATAATTCAAATGATTCCAATTAGTTTGCGAATTTTAAGCATTGTTAATTGAATTCCGTAATATAATTGGTTTGCTAATTTAATTATTATATTATGACTTTCGTAATATACTTAATTGTCATTTAGCTCATTTCAATTTTCCAGTTTTATAGTTTAAATGATTGCAATTAGTTTGCTATTTTCAAGCATTATTCATTGATTTCCGTAATATGATTAGTTTGCTAATTTAATTATTATATTATGATTTTCGTAATATAATTAATTGTCATTAAAATCATTTCATTTATGGTTTAACATAATAAAACGTATTAATTTTTTTGTATGAATGATTGATTTATTATCAATCATTCCCGAAATTTATGATTACCATAATTGACCGAATTTATGTTATTTATTAAGATTTTTTAATCTCATTAATTTATATTATTATTAATACGAAATTGATTAAATTATACAAATTGATTAAATTAATACGAGATTTTTGAATCTCTGATTTTGTATAATTGATTAAATTATATGAATGATAATACTGATTAAATTCTAATTGATTAAAGTGATTTCGTATAATTTATCAAATTTATGGTTTAGCATAATAACTCTCATTTATTTTTATTTTTTTCCTTATTTAATGCTTATTACTATGCAGATAATTCCTAACACGATTGCTGAATTGGAAAACTTAAATGAATCAATGAAAACCAAGATTAAATTTACGAATGGGTACGCATGGTCTATGCCGGTGCATGTAGAAATTTCTGCTCAACTCGCTAGGTTTGTTATTCATTTATTAAACATTATGTTTACAATAATCTTATTTTATAATTAGATTGACATTCTAAATTTACTATACATAATGCTTTTGTAAATGTTACTGTGATTGGATGGCCTGATTTGCTTCAATCAGAAAATATTTCCATTGGCGAATATTTTGTCTTTAAATGGTGTTCAATCCAGCACAGGCTATTTTTTACTAACGTAACACCACAAGAAGTCATTGATTATAAAATTTAAATTACGATCTTTTATGTTTTTAATGTAATTTATTTGAATTATTGATTACGATTTTTGAGGTTATTTAATAAGATTAATAATCTTACTGTGTTTACGAATTATGATTAGTCTTGATTGCAATTAATAAGATTTATTAACTTTAAATGTTATTTATTAAGATGTTTAATATTATTTATTTACATTAATAATAATTGACCGCATTTAATTTATTTATTAAAAAATTTAATCTCATTTATTTATATTACTTTTTTTTGAATTTATGTTTAATATTATTGACCGAATTTAATTTTTTATATTATGAATTTCCTTTAATTAATTCTCATTAAATGATAATCATCAAAATCATTTCCTTTATATAATTGACCGAATTTAATGTTATTTATTAAAAATTTTAATCTCATTTATTTATATTAATTTTTTTTACTTTAGGTTTAATATTATTGACTGAATTTAATTTTTTATATTATGACTTTCCTTTAGTAAAGTCTTATTAAATGAAAATCATCAAAATCATTTCCTTTATATTATGACTTTCCTTTAATTATTTTTAATATATTTTTATTATGTTAGAATTAATTTTATTCATGGACATTAATAATAATTGACCGTATTTAATTTTATTTATTACGATTTTTAACCTCATTTTTTTATATTACTATTAATACGAAATTATGTTTAATCTATTATTACGAAATTATGTTTAATAATATTTATTGACATTAATAATAATTGACCGAATTTAATGTTATTTATTAATATTTTTAAGCTCTTTTAATTTATTTATATTACTGTTTTTTCAAATTTATATTTAATATTATTGACCGAATTTAATTTTTTATATTATGACTTTCCTTTAATCAATTCTCATTAAATGATAATCATCAAAATCATTTCAATAATAATTGACCCCTATTAATGTCATTTATTTTGATTTTTGAATTTCATTTATTTATATTACTATTTTACGAAATTATTTTTAATCTCTGTTTACGAAATTATGTTTAATATTACTTTTATTAGTATTTTTTCAATTATTATTAGTCTTGCCTACAATTAAAAGGATTTATTCATTTTTAATGTTATTTGTTTTTTGTTTTAATGACATTAATAATAATTAAACGAATTTAGTGGTATTTATTACGTTTTTTAGTGTCATTTATTTATTATTGACCGAATTAAATTACTAACATATTACTAATACTAATGCTAATATTATGATTTTTAATCTCATTTATTTATTATTGACCAAATTAAATTACTAATACTAAAACTAATATTACGATTTTTAATTTTAATCTCCTTTATTTCTTATTGACCGAATTAAATTTTATATTAAGATTAAATTACTAATACTAACTAATAATAATACTAATATTACGATTTTAGTTTTACTAATCGTAAAAATAGTATTGCTGACCCAATATATTACTAATACTAATTTTATGATTTTAGTTTTACTATTCGTAATAATAATTTCAATAGTAATATGCAAATTTTAAGATGTCAATAATAATTTGTCGATAATTGGTAAGTCAATTTAAAACGCTGATGTTTTTAATGTAAATGATTTAATTATTGATTACAATTTTTGAGGTTAATTTTGAAAATCTTTAATCTCACTTATTTATATTACTATTTTTTTCGAATTATTATTAGTTTTCCTGCAATTAAAAGGATTGTTTCATTTTTAATGTTATTTATTGTGATTTTTAATGACATTAATAATAATTGAACGAATTTAATGGTATTTATTACGTTTTTTAGTGTCATTTATTTATTATACACCGGATTAAATTAAATTACAAATATATTACTAATACTATGATTGTTACTCTCATTTATTTATTATTGACCAAACTAAATTACGAATATATTACTAATTCTAAAACTAATATTACGATTTTTAATTTTATTTCTAATCTCATTTATTTCTTATTGACCAAACTAAAATTTTCTTTTACGATTTTTACGAATATATTACTAAAATATATACTATATTCAAAATAATTTTCAATTATATGAATAAATTAGTAAATAATTTAAATTGTTAAGTTAACTTTTGTCATCCATTTATTACTATTAATAGTAACATAAAGAATAAACATAACATCAATATAAAAAATCCTCATTTGTCATGAAACCCTCGATCATTAACAACATTCAAATTATTTCAAAAATTATAAAAAAATCTCAATTAATGATAACAGGAAGATTCAAGCAATAATTTTGGTAAACAAAATGTATTTAATAAATACAATTTAAATCTATTCTTTTAATAATAAATATAATTTAAATCTATTTAACAATTTCCTAAAATATATAATATATTCAAAATAATTTTCAATGATATTACAAATAACGACTTTCATTTTAATATTGTTGACCGATAAACGTAAAAACGTTTTTCGTTTTTGTTACTTTGATGGGGTCAATTCTTTGACTTTATTTATTTTTATGTCTTACAATACACTTATTAGTAATTAGCAACGAAATTAGTAATGAAATATCATCTTACGTTATCAGTAACAACATTAACTAAAAGGCGATTCATAACATTAAAAAACCTCATTTGTCATGAAATCCTCCATCTTTGACTACATTAACTAAATAGCGTTTCAGTGATACTAAGAATAAGAATATTACGTCTTTCATTTAAATATCTTTGACAGATTAACGTTATCATATTATGTTTATAAAGAATTTTCCTTTAATCAATTGTCATGAAACGCTAAACATCATCATGATTGCAATAACTGTGCTAATTTTAAGCGGCGTTGACCAAATCACGTAAATTATCAATCCTTCCATTTTTATAATTCAACTATATAAATAAATCCGACTTATTCGATCAGAATTATTCGAGACACAATATTCCGATTAAGGAAGCATTGAAACAGGTCAAATGGATAAAAGGTTGCCCTATAAAAAACCTCCCATTTTGACATATTATTCAACCCATCCACGTTACTATCTTTACTCCTAACGAGTTTCTCATGTAGCTTTAGTATTGATTTTTCACCGTGGTTTTAGCTTGATTTTTAGGTCATTGGTTATGAGTCAAACCATCAAAACAGTTCAGGGTCTTCTAGATATATTTACCTTAAATTCTTGATGATAATACAGTTACAATGCCAAATGTCTTTCTTTTTCTCACTAGAGTTTTTTTTTGACAAATTTTACTGTTTTGTTATTCTAACGGTTCAGGGATCCTATAAGTAGACATAAATTCTTTTCAAAGCCACAAGTTCCAAATCGTCTTGCCATATCAAACCGTGTTATAGACGCTAAAATAATTTCAGGGAGTAACATTGGAATGCGAACTTTTATCCAGAGAATTAGGTTGTCCCCATCTGATAAGAAGATTCCTTTCAGATTTAACAGAAAACAATTCCCTCTTACTTTATGTTTCGCAATGACAATAAATAAGAGTCAAGGACGAACCCTATTTTGGATAGGTCTGTATTTGAAAGATCCTGTGAGTTGTATGTCGCTGCCAAGTGACAAAAGTAGAAATGGCCTGAACATACTAATATTGGATAAAGATGACAACGTTAATAATAAATAACAAATGTTGTCTATAAAAAATATTTTGAAGTTTGTGAATAAGTATGCGATCATATTTTGCATAAATCGTTTTTTTATAATTTTTTGGTTGTATCATTTGTTAAGCTACATTTATTTACTTTAATCTTCATTTGCATGCCGTTACAATAAATATATGTTTATTCATTTCATTATTTGTTTTTAAATCACGTCTAATCAAACATTTGTTGATTCATATGTCTGTTATTGGGTAACATTAAACTTTTTTTATGATAATTTACAATCAACCAAAATTCATACGAATTGTATTACAAAACTTTCAATAAATAAAATTTGCATACTACCATCTTTATAGATTTTTTTTCATTTGACATGGACATGTACCGCGTGTACACGCGGGGCTCTAACCTAGTTATGTATATAGGGTATGTTTGGCAAAACTAGCTGGAGGCTGGTAGCTAGAAGCTGTAAGCTGGTAGCTGCAAGCTGTTAGCTGGAAGCTGGTAACTGCAAGCTTTTTAAATATATTTTGGTGTTTGGCAGAGTAGCTGGAGCTTTTAATAAAATGTATAAAATGACCAAAATAGGCATAATTAAATGTTTGTAAAGAAGATTTTTATTTTATTTTTAAAATAGAATGGGTATTTATGTCATTTACTAATTAAAAGCTTGTAGCTAGTAGAGCTTTTTCTAGTAGTAGCTTTTCACTATAGAGTTTTTTCTCCAACTTAAAAGCTTCCAGCTCCTTCAACCAAACAAGGCTTTTTATTGAGTAGGAGCTTTTTCTTAAAAGCTTGAAGCTCCTAAAAGCTCTTAAAAGCTCCTTGCCAAACATACCCATAATAGAATTTAAACAAACGAAAATGACCGAAGATAAATGGATTTAAATCATCTTGATTTGTGAGTAAATAACATGTTAGAACAACTTATCTAATTAACAACTATAATTGTTGACTTGAAATAAGCAAAGGTAAACTTTAGAGTTGATGAGAGATCAAGTTTTGTAATGTGACTAAAACCCATGGAAAAAGGAATATCGGAAACCTAGCCTAGCATAACTTATCTCAACTACAAATTATCTTAAGTCTTACTTCTAATAAACAATTTCAATTTATGATACGTGTCACTCTCTCCTTTAATCTATTAATATTATTAAAACACATTAAATAATTAATGTATAATTGTTGCTTTTAAACTATTATGTTCAACAATTCAAGTATTATGTGCCTTTTATTCAAGGCTTGATGTAAAATCACTATTGAGTTGGGGGTCTCACTGGAAGTAGTCTCTCTACTCTTATAAGGTAGAGGTAAGGCTATTTATATATTACCTTTCTCAAACCCTACCTTAGCTTTGCTATTGATGAGATTAACGGTGTATAATAATGATGATGTTAAACAATTCAAGTATACATCATAACAAAATATCAAAAAATAAATACATACCTATAAAAATGCACTTTTGAATTTAAATACGTACTTTTAGGAAGTGCAAATTTGATAAAAGTTAGTGAAGAGAATTCGTAAATACATACTTTTGAATTTAAATTAAAATTTATATAATATTAAATTATATTCTAATATGTTGTGTGTTATGATCAATAATAACTAAGTTATTTTTTATTATCATAGAAGACATTTTTATAGACTGGTGGGAAAAATTAATGGCATGAGTATGATTTGTTTTACTTATTAAATAATAACAAATATATAATTTAAAGTAATGTAATGTATATATGTGTGGGTTTTTGGAGAGCAAAAGTAAAAGTGCACTAATTTTAACATTATTTTACTAATTTCGTAAAAATAAAGTTAAAAATGGCGGACGATTAATCATGCATCATGTGATGGTGTTTATAGCCAAAAGACACGTGGATGCGTGTACCAATCGGGCTTGTCCTGATTGCTAAGTGTTATGTGTCTTATGTCTAATACTTGATGCAAAATCACTATCGAGGAAGGGGTCTCACTAGAAGCAGCCACTTTATTCCCTTAGAGTAGAGGTAAGGCTGTCTAGATCTTACCATAGCTTTGCTATTTATGGGATTAACTGAGTATGATGACAATATAATTTAAAGTAAAACAGTTTCGGTTGATATCAATTTGATTCGTTACTGAACCGGCATAGCAACAAAAAAAAAAAGCAAATACATATATTCATTAAACTTTAGAGTCTACAATTTTGGTGGTCATTTTAAAAAAAAAATGTTTAAGCTTTACTTTTCCTTACAACAACAAAAAAAAAACATGATATTAAAATGTATCTCATTAATGAAATATATGATAATTAAAGCTAAATTTATTAATTTTGCCACATTCTTCATGCGTTGCTTTCTGTTTTAAATTATATGTTTTTTTTGAAGTTGTGTAAATTGTAACTTTTAATTTATTTTGGTATCATAAATTGTGTAAATTTATTTTAAAATTATTATGTTTTTATTTACATTTTAAATAAGGAAATTGATATTTTCTTGATTATGGATGGTTTAAACAGTTTTTGTATAAAATTATTATGTTTTTATCTAAGATATTTTCTTTTAGTTATCTAAGATATTTTCTTGATTATGGATGGTTTTAAACGCTTATAAATAATATATTAATGTTAAGACTTAAGAGAGTTGTATTATTTTACCTCACCAATGGTATTTATAAATGAGCAAAATAGATAGGGCCTACTTATATAAAGTATCTTTTGTAACCACAAGAAGCATACATCATACCCATTATAACTCATAAGTCATCATTCTTGAAAAGCCATTTTTCTCGAAAATCAAACAATAAATCACTCTTGCTATTTGCTTCATATTGGCCACTTTTCACCTCCTATAAAACCTTGCATTCCTCATCCATTCTATCCCCATCCTCTTCGTATGATCACCAACTTATATAATCATCCTTAATATCGATTTGTCATAAACAAATTTAAGATACATGGCAAAAAACTACACTTTAGCCCCGGAATATGAAGACCCTTTATTTAACATCTCTACAAACTTCACTTCATTCCAAAACGAGATGTCATCTTCTCCTCAATTTGTGACAAATTTGCCTTATTATCATCAAGCTAGTTCAAGTACTCAAATACCAATGGTTGCTTTCTGCCCACAATCTTCTTCTTTAAGTTGCAACAACTCAAGCGCTTCGGATGAAGCTGATGAGAACCAGACGAGCATCATAAATGAAAGGAGGCAAAGGAGGATGATATCTAACCGCGAGTCAGCTCGAAGGTCTAGGATGAGGAAACAGAAGCAGTTAGACGAGCTGTGCACACATGTTTTGTGGCTCAGGAATGAGAACCATGGACTCATGGAGAAGCTGAACCGCTTTTTAGAGACTCATGAAGAAGTAGTTCAAGAAAATGATAGGCTCAAGAAGGAAACCATGGAACTAAGGAAGTTGGTTAGTGAAGCACAATTAGCTAGAACTTACACTACTTTGAAAGATCTTGATGATGATCATGAAGAGGTGCATGTTCCTTCTTGCACCACTATTCATCTTAGGACTGAATCAAACAAAAAATATCACCGCTAAACACTCTTTTAATATGTTATATTGACTTGATTACCAAAAGGTCTCAAATAAATAAACCGATCTTTGAGCAATATCATCTTTTTTAGTTATTTTTTTGTGTTGTTAGTTTGGTTCGTAGGCCTTTTGGGCAAGTTATTTGAGATCGCAAGTAAGGAAGATCAATGAAAATAGTTTGAGCAGCCTGCGCCAATTTTAGTTGGCCCATTTAATTAACTTGTTTATTAACGGATTAACCGTAATTGCAATCTATATATACTTATGCAATTTATTATCACCTCCCGTGGACGTAGGTAGTATATATCTAAACCATATTAAATTCTAGTGTCATTTTATTGTTTTTGTGTTTGTGTGTTCAGTTTTGTGTTTGGTAACTCCTAACATTAATTATTTAATTACTTGATATGTTTTTGTTCGATTTGGTGTGGATGCAATTGTTTGTCGTATATAAGCATCCATCGTCACCTTTTTAACATTCTAATTTAAAGAACCCCACTTCAAATGCGGATAAGAGAAGGTAGATCATAAGAATATTCTTTATAAGCATGAAAATAAAGCTCCTTAAAGTGTGTTCATACACACAATTATAGAACATCTTCGATAATAGATCAAGGCTTAACAACATAAAATATGTATAATGGTATTTGATCATTTTTAGATGCCTTGTGGTTTATGCCTTACTCTATTCACCGTTATATTCTCTGCATGTCAAATGGAACAAAAGAATATAAAAACCAATACAATCTTAACAAGAATTAACTTCTAAATATTTTATTGTATGGATTCTTAAACGTTTTCAAGAATAATCAATAAAAAAAACCTTGACCTTTTTAGCATATACAATAGTAATAATATTGGTGACAATTAACTATTAACAAAATCCATACAATTTTTGTTAGGAAAATAGTATATTTGAAATGTGTATGTACATATAAGGATAGAAAAAGGTATTTTTACAAAGTTTTATAAGTTTAAGTAATTACAACTTTTAAAAATTATGATACAATCCTTTAAGCATTTTGTTAGACTTTTAAACCATCTTCTCCCCTCGCGATTCTCATACGTTAATAATTTCTTAGAAAAAAATACAACATAAAGATGAGCAGTTTATACTTTGTGATATGAGTATGGTATTATTATAGCTTTTTGTAACTCAAAAAAAAATTAACATGTTATGAGATTATCTGTGTTTTCAACCACATCGCACAAGCACCCATCTAGCATGTGTGACTCCATTTATGTGTTTTTTTTTATTAAGTTTGCCAGTAGATCAAAGGGAGAACCTCAGTAAAAAAGGAAGATTTTTTAAGAAACATTCGAAGGCTCAAGAGACGACACATGTACGTTGGATTATGGTATTTGCATTAGTTTAACAACATGCATTGTCTTGAATCAATACCCCTAAACTGAAAGCATCATTGTATAACTCAAACTAATGACGAAAGCAAATAAAATGACGCACCAATATATACTATAATAGGATGGAAAGGTAAAGCCTTTAGAAATAATAAGGTTTTGTAGTCTTGAGTTCAAGTCTCACAAACTACATAATAAAAACAAATTCGCAAAAGTTATATATATAGGCATCCCTGTAATTGGGTTATGAACTATTGTAATAACAAGTCGGTTGAAAAATGTTCTAATTTGAAAAAATATAGCTAGCAAGACTTATATGAAGCTAAAGACAATAAATTTATAGATTTTTTTTTTCACTACAAGAAATTTTAGCATTACCAGCGACACTTTTAGCAGTGACATGAGCTTTACCAGCGACCCGCGCATGATCCAGGTGACTACTAAATCTGACCGTTGATCAATCTCATGATCCTACGGTGGAGGTTTTATCGTACTTAGGGTTTTAGCAACGACCCCTTTACCAGCGACCCGTCGCCGCTAAAACCCCAAAACCTATTGGCGGGGTATTTCCCTCCCTTTCCCTCACATTCTCCCACAATAATCCCCAAAACCTCACATTCTCCCTTTCCCTCACATTTTCCCAGCTTCAACCCTCAGATTCAACCATCTTCTTCAACTATCGACCACCTGCGACAACCCCCTTCCACCTCCGACAACCCCCTTCCACCTCCGACAACCCCACCGGTTCAAGAACTCCACCAGTTCAACCACCTCCGACAACCCCACTGGTTCAAGAACCCTCCGACAACCTCCGACTTCAACCCCACTCCAACAAGTGTAGGTTTTAATACTTTAACTTGGGTAACTTAGGCTTTAATACTTTAACTTGGGTAACTTTAGAAATGTCTACTTGTATTTTGTAGTATCTATGTTTATGTTCATGCTCAAAGTGTTTATGTTTATGTGTGAGATTTTAAAAAACAGCAGGTTATTGTGTTGGGTAAGAAAAAATTCAGCAGGTTAAAAACTGGGATTAGGAAAAATAAAGAAAAAAGCATTTTTTGTTTTTGGACTTTTACCAGCGACATCTGTCGCTGATAAAGGTCTTATGATGACGTGGCTTGAAATAATTAGTGACGACTTTTTTTTGTCGCTAAAGGTCAACTTGTCGTTGCTAATAATACAGGGTTAATACCAGCGACATCTTTAGCGACGACAACCAAGCCAATAGCGACAGAGCAATACCGGCGACCCATTATCGGCGACTTGTCGTCGCTAATACTTTTACGAGCGACATATTCTACTTTTACCAGCAACATTTGTCGTCGCTATTGCTCGAATTCTTTGTAGTGGATGTTGGTATAATTATTTTTAAAATTTGAATTATATCAAAGATATTTTAGATTAAAAAGTTAGTTATTACATTTTTTATTTTAGGTTTTTATAAAGTAAAAACAACTTCTTTTACCTTCTTGCCAAAAAAAAAAATTATTTGATCTTCTCTCTAGTTGTATATTCAATATGTTGTGGCCACAATTTACAAGCGAAAAAATAATTTTTATTGTTGATACATCGAGGAAGGGGGTATATGTGCATACTAGAGGGCCTAGATATGACAAAACCTGTCTTGTATCGACAAAACAGTGCAAACAGGCAATGGACAAATTGTGGTGGTAAGTGTTTGCTTTATATAGTGCTCCTTATATAATGAATTGGATTACCATAGCAAGCAAAACATTTGAATAAAGGAGGACTCCACTATATATCTTGTTACCCTAGTGTGAATATATATGGTATTCCTCTCCTTAATGATAAATCAAAGTTATGAAAAGATCATTTTTCAGGTGATCATGTCTCATTTAACTTTTCAAGTTTACTGTTTAAAATATACTACGTCGGTGCATTATGGTTTTCTTGATCATGCACATATGGGAATCGTCCTTTAAGTATCGCATTCTTTTTTTGGTTTGTTTGTCATGTATGATATTGTCCTCGCACGTAGCTTACTTAATTGGCATGAGAAAAAGTAAAACTAAGTAGTGTTCCATCAGAATAAGGCATTATTTTTACACCAAAGAATAAAAATAGTAATGAATTCCCTACAATAAATTAAATTAATGGGAGAATTTGATTTACGGTCCTACAAAACTTAAGTTTAAATGGCATATTTGTATGATTTTCTTTTACGATTTTGGCTTTTTGACGGCTAACTCACACACCTAAAAATTCTCCTAAATTTACATAAATATCAATTATTGGACTAAATTCTTCAACCATTTAGAAAGAACACATTTGTCACACTTCTTTAACCATTTAGAAATAACACATTTGTCATACATCTTGATGGCTTGGCTAGGTTTGAGTTTATTTTTAGATAGCTTAGTTGGTGCGTGTCGACACCTTTTTTTACCACATCTTTTTACACTTAAATTCATTTAATTTTATACTGGCAAGAATTTAAACTTGAGATTGCTACATCGAAGATTAATTGTTTTTGGTGGAGTAGGATTGTGATGACCTGTCGTTAGGTTCATGCAAAAACCTAAATAACTTAGGTAGCTAGGATAAGACAGGTATCGAATCCACGAGGAGCATGTGGTTTGTATTGCTTTAATTGATTACTAATTAACTAGTTGCAAGAAAAGTAAAATTTGGTTGTTGAGAGTGATTGTGAAAACAACTTAAAATAAAATTTAATTGTAAACGATTAAAGAAGTGGTGACCTCTCCAGGATCCCGGTTAATTACTATTGCCAAGGTTAATATAGTTTGCCAATTGATATCACATAGACATGATATGTGGATTAATATGATTGATAATGAAGGTTGATTAATGACTTTGCTGACAGCCGATAACTAGACTGTGACTGTTGACTCGGTTGATTATCACCTAGCAAAAATCTTAATGACTCGCAATATTGAAAGACACAACTTGAATGTATTCAATGACCCTCGATAATAAACCGCGTTGGTTGATGAAATCCGAACAAATTAATCATTCAATAAACGTTCAACATCAATATTAAAATAAACTACAACCGAAACTGAAAGTTTAAACATTCAAATCTCAATTCAATTGTTCGACAAACATAAACCTTGCAATCATAACTAACCATTCATCCAGAGAGGTTCACGGGTGATTAGCCGCTCATCTTGGTGAAAAACATGTTCATGAATCGATTACCACTTGAAAGCATGTTAATTCAGATGAAGAGTTGATTGGATGATGATATTATATGATGATTGTCACTCAAAATCGTCTAAAAGAACTCCCAAATTCGACAAAATACGGCCGCCCATGATTAGGATTGAAGTTTTCCTTAAATACCTTGAAACAAAACAAACTTCCGCAAGTCCCTCCTACACCGGCACCGCCGTAGCCTACGGCCAACATACCAAGGCCTACGGCCAGCGAGTTCTGGACCCATTTTGTTGTTGGATGTTGCTCGTGCCTTTTTGCATTAAATGACTTTTCATTCTTTTCATTATTTCCTTCTTTCCTTACGTTTGTTTTTATTTTTATTATTATTATTATTATTATTATTATTATTATTATTATTATTATTATTATTATTATTATTATTATTATTAGTAGTAGTAGTAGTAGTAGTAGTAGTGGTGGTGGTAGCCGCCGCCTCCGACTCGGGTGTTCTTGGCTTATCCAAAGTTCCTCTTCAACGCTCCAGTGTTCATGAACACCTATCACTTTCTATGCTCGCTTTCAAGTGTACGCGACTTGATCATTTTCCTTCGGCTCACACACGTTACACGGTTCCCTCTTAAGCCCATCCATTTTAGCTGCTTCACCTGCGATTACACAATGTAGCGTAGTTATCTTATTCATAACAATATACTCATCCAATTCACATTAAAACCACACAATTACACACATTAAGGTTCATGTTTTACCCCGTCCATCAGATTGCTACATCGAAGATTAATTGTTTCGTATGGCGGGCGGTGAAAAACAAAATCCCTACGGCCGAAGCTTTGGCATTTCGAAGTCTACATGTGTCTGACGGACTATGCAAAAGGTGTGGGGTTGCTTTGGAGACGGCTAATCATATATTTGTTGAATGCTTGTGGGCTAGGGTGGCTTGGAGATGTATCAATGAATGGGTCAGATTGGATATCGCTGGTGAAAATGATTCGTTGCTGCAAATTATTAAAAAGTGCAGGGCTCTCAATTGTGGTAAAAGAAAGATGGAAGCTATATATGCGATAGTCCTTTTGGTCACTTGGAATCTTTGGTTATCCCGAAACGAGAAGATATTTAGCAATGTGAATGTTGCTACGCAAAAATTGGTTGACGAGAATAAGACGGAATCATATTGGTGAATGGTGAAGAGGGCGAAAGCATCGGACATGGACATAGATAGATGGTTTGCGTTTACGACTTTTGATTACGGTTAGATAGTGCAGTTCGTCTTTTGTATTTTGGGTGTAAAATCCCCAGGTAGCTACTTGCTTAATGGGCTTGGGGTGATGTCTTCTCTAGTTTTGTTTTGCTTATGTTTTTACTTTCGGCTGTAAACTTTGGGTTGTAACCTCTGGGTGAATAAAATGTGCTGCGTTTGTTTGGTTAAAAAAATTTTAAACCTGAGATGATTTAATGTTTGAATATTTATCTTAAGCTTCATCCTTACAAGCACTGTGAATATTTTTTTTGAAAAGAGAATTTCAATCAAACACAACTCAACAAGTCCTCAAAGCAAGGACCTGCGAAAACACAAACGGAACAACATCAATCCAAGGGATACATACACCATTTTTTCCATTCTACGTCTTTCCATCTAGACCTATTACAAATCCAAAAAAACATAGTAGATTTAACATTCTCGACTATCTCGATAGGCCTCCGATGCTTGTTATTGAAGATACGGTTATTGCGCTCATTTCAAATCGCCCACATAGTCGTATATACGATACCTCTTAAAACTTGTTTCGCTTTCTTGGTCTTAGCTTGGCTCTCCGACATTTTCAGCACATCCAACACATCAAACAAGAAACTTGGACTTAACTTGCACCACGCCTCAATCCTGTACCACACCTCTTGAGAAAACGAGCACCCGGTAAAAAGATGAATCGCAGTCTCTAAGTCATCTTGACAGAGTGTGCAGAGAGACTGTTGTGGATTAACCCCGCGTTTTATGAGTTCAGCTATAGTCGGAAGCCGATTTAAAGCTGCCATCCATACCATAACTTTGCATTTTAGTGGAACCCATACCATCCATTTGATAATAGAAACCTGACCCGTCAGATTGTTGTTGGAGAGCAGTCGCTTAGCGGAATTCACTGTGAAAAGCCCGTCCGTAGCCGGACACCATTTCTAGTCATCTGTACCGCCCCTCCACTCGAAGTCGTGAATGTCGTTAAGCAATTGGAACAATTCAGAAACTTCTGCAGCCGAGTAAGGGTCTGATCTCCAATCCCAAACCAAGCTTTTCATATTGTTGACATACCGAATCCGAGCAGAAACCTTGATCCATTTATTTTTTTCGATTCTAAAAAGATTAGGATAAACGACTCTAAGCGGTTCGTCTCTTAGCCATGTGTCGCTCCAAAAATTAATAGAGTTACCATCACCAAGATCACCAACAAAAAAGTAATTAAGAATCGAACCTTTCGGCGTCTTTAATTCACCCACTTTAACGATATGTTTCCAACACCCATTATACGTAGCGCTACACGGTAACATAGCCCAAGGTCTACTCGAACCATGACACCCCATTATAATTCTCTTCCATAGACAATTCCCATCCTTTTTTAATCTCCAAGTCCACTTCAATAGAAGAGCCTCATTGACCGCACGTAAGTTCGATACCCCCAAACCTCCATTCTTTTTTGGAGTAGTAACCGTATCCCACGCAACCCACGGAATCTTCCTCTCTTCATTTGAACCCGCCCACAAAAAACGCCTCATAATAGCTTCAATCGACTCAATCACCGCCTTAGGAGCTTTGTAGAGCGAAAGGTAATAGATAGGTAAGCTTTCTAAAACCGATTTAATGAGAATTAGGCAGCCACCTATCGAGAGGTTTTAGCTTTCCACGAGACAAGACGATTCTTTATGACTTCAATGACCGGCTCCCAGTTGCAAAGGCGAGTCATTTTAGCCCCAACTTGGATTCCTAGATAAGTAAAAGGGATACCTCCACTTTTACATCCTAGGAACTCCATCATATCATCCACCTCGGAATCCTCCGTACCAACCCCAAAAATAATTGACTTATGGAGATTAATACGCAACCCCAAACACAAATAAAAAATACGAAGGACCCTCGCAATGTTTCTAATATTTTCCTTCAACCACTTACCCAGTATAAGAGCGTCATCCGCGTAAAAGAGGTGATTAATATCCGAACCGTCTTTCGAAAGGCATAAAACTATAAAAACCCCAAGCTGTTTAGCTTTCTCTAATAGCCATGAGAGAGCTTCCATGACAATCAAGAAAAAGAAAGGCGACAACGGGTCGCCTTGGCGAAGGCCCTTTTGACAACTAAAATCAAAGGTAGGCGACCCGTTAACCAAGACCGCGGCTCTATAGGAATAACAAATACCTTTAATACAATCGCACCAAAGAGGATGAAAGCCCATTTGAGACAAAATGGAAATCAAGAGGTGCCAATTGACATTGTCATAGGCCTTCTCGAAATCAATTTTCAACAGAAAGGCCTTTTTCTTTCTTTTCTTCAACAAATCAATGACCTCGTTAAACATTAAAGGCCCGTCAACAATAAAACGCCCAGAAAGGAAAGCCGATTGAGATTCAGATATAATCTGACCCATAACTTTTATAAGACGATTAGCAAGGATTTTAGAAATCACTTTACTAATCACCCCTATTAAAGTAATAGGCCTGTAATCCCTAAGACCCATAGGAGATTTGGTTTTTGGAATCAAAGTAATGAATGACGAACCGCAGCCCACATTAATCGAACCTGTTGCATGAAATTCAGCCATGATATTAACGAAATCCTCCTAAAAAAACCCAAAAACGCTTGATAAAACGAAAATTAAAACCGTCCGGACCAGGAGCCTTGTTTGAACCACAACCAAATACCGCGTCTTTGATTTCTTGTCTAGAGAACGTAGCCACCAACGTTTCGCGGTCCAGATCACCAATCTTATTAATATCCGGACATGACAAAATCGGCCGACAATGAGTCTGTTCCTTGAAATGATTTCTGAAAAAACTCAAAACTTCTCGCTTTACCAAAGATGGTTTTGTAACCCAATTACCATTAATCATAATGCCCGGGATGGAGTTTCACGCCTTTCTCCCATTGACTACTCTATGAAAGAAAGTGGAGTTTTCATCGCCCAACGAGACCCATTTGACTCAAGATTTTTGTCGGAGATATCGCGCCTTTAGGGACTCAATTTCCTCAATGGCTTTATTGCATTCTGTCCAAACCCATATATCCGCATCATCCAATTCTTCATTTTCCATTTGAATCTCAAGCTCTTCTTTTTCTCTCCTTAATAAAGCACATCGTCCTCTTGTTCCTTATCGCTGTAACTTTTGAACCACTCTCTAAGGAACCTCCTAAGGCTTTTAAATTTGTTAAGTAAATTAAGATCTGCATCCCCTCTATTAGACCAACCGCCAAGAACCGAATTAATAACCTCGATACAACCTGGTCTCTCCAACCAAGAATCAAACATTCTAAAGGGTTTAGGCCCGAAGTTCAGGTCATTAACTGAAAAAACCACCGGAGAATGATCATAAAAATCTCTTTTTATGGCTCGAACACAAGCGTTAGGCCACTTGTTAAACACATTATAACAAACCAAGAACCTGTCAATTCTACTAAGTTTGCACACACCTCTTCTGTTGGACATATACGTATACTTAAATCCTTTCAAGTTGTACTCACGCAAACCAGCATCATCTATAAAATCATTAAAATTTCAAGCACAAACCGGATCAAAAGCCGAATTTTTTCTTTCCTCCCGATCTCTAACCGCATTAAAATCCCCAAACACTATCCACCACCGTTGATTCGAGCTAATCACATTCGTATTTCTCGTCCACAACTGTCTTTTGCCATCGTTTGTTTGCGGAGCATAAACATTAATAAGATTCACCCTAACCGAACCGGCCAAAATCAAACCCGACACATGAAGAAAATGGCGATCTTTTATCTCCATATCTTTAGCGAAAACTTTAGGATCCCATAAACATACTAACCCACCCGGATTACCAACTGCATTAACAGATTCAAAATCAAACCCCGCACCTCCCCAGAAAGCAGACAACGAATCCGCAGAGATGTTACTAACCATCGTATCTTACTATCTTGCAAACCAATGAAAGAAATGCCGTGAACATGTTTAAGATTCTTAATCCAACCCGCTTTGCCCCGTTTCCCAACCCCACGTATATTAATTGAAAGGCAGTTCATGACTTACCTCCTTGTACTCCTTCATTAACAATAGAGTCTTGAATCATCTGGTGGGAGTCTTGTAGCTGAACACCTAATTTTTCACCCAAAACAATTGTGGCTTCGACTTCATCGTCAAGGGGATTCATCTTATTAGCTGCCGTGTTGCTGTGGGAGATAGCAGGACAAGGTACACGATCAATCTCATACAAGATAGGCTGAGAATTAAGGTCCAGGGCGCTTGGATCGGTTAACACCCAATATTATCTTCTAAGCCCAATAGAGGATCTAGCCCAAACATATCCTCATCACATTTGGGCTTTTTACCCACCTTGGTCTTTTCCAGGCTGCTTGAATAAGCCGGATTGGGCCGACCCACATTACCCATAAAAGACTTCTTTTTTCTTTTGTTTAAAACATTCCCTTGGTCAACGTTATCAAAGCTGTCACCATTATTATCCTCAAAAATAAAAAGATTCCCAGGATTGAAACCTTCCATACCTTCATTAGCTTCCTTAAAAACCTCCGCAGAATTAGGAAATTGAATACCTCCATTAATTGCATTTGGAGTTACCATATTCTCGTCCTCCTTACCAGCTGCCGGACACCCGGAATTAGCGACTGAATCCGGCAAGTTAACTCCGACAGAGTTGACATCAACATCTTCATGGCTACCCTCAACGTCTACGTTAACCATACCCTCATCAACATTTTCAGGAACCGGTGTCGGGACCGTAGTGGACGAAGAAACCTTGTAGAACTCCGGTACCCAATCGCTGGCCTCTTCCGCAACCCACGTACTAAACTTTCTATCTCTCCAAACCAACGTGATTTTTTCACCAATTCTTTTAGCATCTCCAACTAAAATCCCAATGTAGTCATACGATAAGTCATCATCAAAATCCGACCTAGACGCCTTGTGAACGATCTTGCCAAATGTACTTCCGATAACGTCTAAAACTTCACTTGAAATCAAATGCAATGGGAGACCCGAAACTTTAAGCCATGCTAACCTCTCGAAACCAAAAGACTCTCCTTTCCAAACATCAATCGCCGAGAATCTGCCAATCACTTCCTTGGCTGCTTCAAGCACCCTAGACGTCACCTCCTCATTCTCGAAAGAAATAAGGATAGACAAACCTCCTAGGTATTGCACCTTACTCAACCCTGGGAAAATGTCGTTCAAGATCAAGTAGATATTTTTTAACGCATCCAGATCAATCATACGTGCCACCAAAGCCTTGCCATGCATCCCCCTAAAAGCGTTTATTTCGTTATCAATCACGATCGACTTCCCATCAATCTTACCAGTGAGAGTATCCATATACGATCGCGTGCCGTTGAAAAATGAAGAAGTTGTCCGAATCGGAGGTCTTACTTTTGCCTGGGCCGATTGCTGTCTATTTGAGGAAGCAGGCTCCGGCCTTATTTCTCCTTCTTCATAAGTAAATCTCGCTATGTTTGCCTTTAACCAGCAATCTCCAATCCGAGTGTTGCATATCTGTCTAATCAAATCCTTACTGTCTTTAACATCGAGGAATGAAACAAAACCGAAACGATTCCCTGCTTATCTCGCTTTCGAGCAATGTAGAGATCGTAAATATCGCCATAACCACGAATAAACCCTGAAAGATCATTACCTCTACACTTTTCCGTCAAGTTCGTGATGAAAACCTTCGTGATTCTTCTTTAATTTGAATAATAGCCGAAATATAAAACTTCCGGCCAGTCATAACGAGAGAAACTTAAAGTCTTGAAGTCTGCATCTCGCTTTTTAATATGAAAGAAATAAAAAATTCAGAATGTTATATACTTAATAATTCGGAATGTCATATGAATAGTTATCAAACCATTTTTGCATATATATGTTTTTTAAGGTTCAAATTCAACATGTATACTATGAATTACTAGTGGGAGTGCCCGCGCATTGCGGCGGGTGTCTCGACTGACATTAGATTTAATTATGATGCTTGTTATGAACCACGGCCCATTCCGGTCTTTTAACATTTTATTCCATTCAACCAAAATAGTTTTAAAAATTTTCATTCCGCAGGAAACCCGTGTGATGTTGCGGTAACTACAAGTTATATCGTGGCATTTGTTTTTATTAACTTATCAATCATCTCGTGATATATTGTACAATAAATGTACAAGTCGTCCATGAAATCAACTATGCATTTTATGTTTTCATTTGATTTCAACATATGCCATATGGTAGACCTCACGTCTCAAACTCAATGTGTGTCGACCATGCAACTTATGTGTCTTTCTTGTTTGGATCCCTCATGGTCGATTGTCACTTCATCTGTGTCTTTCTTGCCGAAGAATTACACACAAGGCAGAAAGGTATATGTCAGCATGGAGGTTTTAGTGGTTTAGGATGTAGTGGTAAAATAATATTCATATAGACATACTATCCTAGGGTGTTGTTTTGTTTTTGAATTTGGAAATAATTAGGGGATAATATTGTGGGGATGTAATCAGTAATAACCTAAAGAGAAGTAAAAGCACATATTAGTGAAATACTTTGATGTAAAGCTGTACAATCAGTTATGTATAATATAAACACTTAAGACGAATGAGGTCAATTATTTCATATAACCATAGACTTATGTTATTTGCTCCGCAAATGCCCGAGTGTAATCCTTGCGACAAAACTACCGATTAGAGTACTTTGTTCTTTTAGTGTTTTTGACATCACTTTTTTAACCACAAATTTAAATTTGGTTAGCGAACTAACTGTAAAAGGTGTCAACGATATGGAAACGCTTATGTGCCAGTGCTAGTGCCATCCTTGGCCCTTGTGTGAAATGACCCATTACGAGGCTTTGTCTGGTGGTATAGAGTGAACTTTGTAACCACAAATGTGTTTCGACTTTTCGGTTATGGAAATAACTTTAAAAGTTGTTAACAAGGTGGAAATGAAAAAACGAGAGTAAAAGATAGTGTGTTGCTGAGAAAATAAATGTTTTAAAGAATATTGCTGATGACTAAACATGTTTAATGATAATCTACATCAAAGATGCTATTAAAACATAACTTTCTCTTTCTTTTTTATATATACTTATGGATTATTGATATGTACAATCCTATAAGATACACTTTTCATCTTTATCTTTATAACCACTCTTTGTTCTTTCTTTACTTCTTTTGAGAGTGTGAAAAAAAAACAGTAGAAGAAAGAAAGAACAAAAGAGGAAGTGAAAAGAAGTTCTTACATCACGTATGTGTATGTATTGGTGGATCATAGAAACACCTTTTTACCAGTGTTAATACATATGATGGTAACAACACAAGACGATGTGTTGATTCGACTCACCATGTTATCGTCCGAAGTATTTAGTATTTTGCATCAGAAATTATACAGTGTTACTCAACTTTCAGATACAAAATATACACACAATTAAATACACGTCTTAAGAATTCCCATCCTAAATCGATCAGCAGCGAAATTCATACTAATCGATGGTCTTTGAAGCAATTATGTGAAAACATATATATAACCGGGTTTCCCGATGACCACAAATAGTCATTTTGGAGGATAAATAGAAGCAGATTTACAAAGAAAACAAATAAAAGTATATATGTAAGGCCACTTGATATTGATATAGACGAATAGGTTGTGACTGAAAGTTAAAACCACAAGCTGTTATCATTTTAACCTGAATATTATCTATTTTTCTTTTCATATCAAGGACATGAAGTCATGAACTATTACAGTTGTTCAAAGTTGGGCATAAAGATTGGACCCCAAAAGCCTAGATGACAGTAAACCTGTCAAAGTGTCAAGGGTCCTGCCTTTGACACCTTAAGGTTAGGAATCATCAAGACTTGGTTTAAACTGATTAGCCATTTACTTAGGCTGGTTGGTCACACAACACAATCATATTCATAGGTAAAGAAGGTGAAATCAAATAATGAAATAGTCCTATGGTTACAAAGGCCTACTTTATAAAAGAGTCAGACCCATGGAAGCTTGTTGCTGGCTTCCTATCTATCAGTTGCCACTTCTTTGATTAGTTTGATCAATGACATAAACAGGTGTTCAGCCGTCTCTTCATGGGATTCACAGAGCGGACACATGACTTCTTCGACTTGAATACCCCTCTTCTTGAGCGCCTCTGCTGTGGGGATTCTTTCCATTTCCGTCCGCCATATAAAAACATTGCATTTAAGTCGGATCCATCTGCACCAATTCATCAGAAAGTTATGAGTTTCATTGTCGTTCGATTGAAGCAACCGCTTAACTCCCCCGACACTAAAGCCATCCGAACCAGGACCAATCCAATCCCAACCATCCTTAGAGTTAGAGAGCCGAACAAAACCCAGCAAGGAAATAAGCTAGGCCAGCTCATTTAGTTCCTGACCAGAAGCTGGAGCCCTGACCCAGTCCCAACAGAACACCACGTCAGAACCCGAGGAGCCGATCCTGTCTCTAACGCTGCATCTTTTTCTTCTGTCCAGCTTAAATAAACCTGAAAAAGACTCTTTCAGAGGAGCATTAAACAACCACGGCTCCAGCCAGAAGGCAATTTCCTGACATCCCGACCTTCTCTTTAAAGAATTGTCGCAGTGGGATACCAGAAATAACAGTCCTCGACACCACGTTAACCATATTACTCCATGCGCCACTAAGATTCTTCCTCACCGGAAAGAAATTCCAGTTCTTCCTGCTATAGTGCAACGCATAAACCTTCATAGAATCGTTTTCTGATGTTAATTTCTTGCACTCCTCAGAGAGCCTCTGTAGCTCTTTACACTCAGTCTGCACATACATTATTTAAATACATCTAAATTTCATGGGCAAAATACTTCTTTATTCAACCGATTGTCTTAAAAAGGGTGTTTGGATTTCCATTTTGTAAATGATTTCGGTTTTTAAATGAACATATTTTGCTTTTCAAATGTCGAAAAAATAAAGAGTTTGGATAACCAGGTTTATACCAGCTAAAACGTAACTTAATATTTACAGGTAATCTACAATAACTTATGCACCATTTTTTCCTTATTAGAGGCTTTAAATTCCATTTCTCAAGCCGTCTCTACTTTTTTCGCAATATGCAAAATCAAAGCTCTGCAATATATTGATAAGTGCCAACATTTAGCAGCATAGTAATTAAATTATGACAGAAATAAAATATATGAAAACTTGCTGATGTCTTACTGTTGGCCCAGAAACTTGATAATGCAGCGGATAAATATGATATATACGAATATGATTAAGACAAATACGACTGAATGATTATTATAGATCAAATGATTGAAATTCAATACAAGAAACAAAGAATCAATAAACACTTGAACGGAATTCTGGAATTTGTTGTTTGAGAGGATTGTTAGTGTGTCACAATCTTGATAACCGTATGAAGTGTCTTGTCCTTTCTTAATATAGTTTTCGAATGATTGTGTCTTCAAAGTGAACCGTTGTGATTGTTGATTCCCACCGGTTCAATAAATTTGGCGCCAAAGTAACTGTCATAACCATAAGGGTATTTCGGTCTTTTCAGCCTCTTTGTGTCATTCGAAAACTTCTGTTTTTGCTTCTGTTTATAGTCTGTCCCTCGGTTCGATTGAGTTTGCAAGTATGCAGCTTTGTTCTTTGATGTCCAGTCTTGAAACACAAACTTGCAGCCTTGATCTTGTTGTTTCCGAGTTGTTTGACCCATTTGTATTGTTCTTGTTGATCATCCTACATATTAATCTAAGGTTCCTAACATATTGTTCTATTAATCATACATAATACATACTAATGTTCATATTTACAATACAAATACATAAAACACAAATAAGTTATATTTACAAATCAACACTCGCCCCTAAATATAACTAGGGCTCATGGGACTTGTAGGCAATGTTTCAATGGCTTCTTTGAGGGCTTTTTCGGCTTGAGTGAAGTCCACATTCCTGCGCTTCATATATCTTTTTGCAGCCCTCCAATCACCTCCCATGTATAATGCATAGTCCTCTTCGTTTGGTTTCATTTCTATGTTCGATGATGATGCATTCATAGACATGTTTGGTGTGGTGTTTACCCTTCTAACTTGACTATGTTCTTGCCTTTCTTTCTCTATTCTTTCGGCTGTTTTGCGGGCATTCTTATGGACTTGATATTGCCAATCTAACACATCAAGGTATTGAGCATACAAGATTCGCATCATATCTTTGTCCTCATAGTCAAATCCTAACTCTTTTGCGATCACAACCCATATATTATACATTGACACTCGCCTATGACCGCCTTCCTTTTGTACCATAATATATAAATCATATAACTCCACATTCTTTCCATTCTCAAACACCGGGGGAATCGGCCGGTTTGTTATACCAAGAAATTCTCTTAGGAACCAAGATACCATTTGGACAAATGGTCCTTTGAGAATGTTTCTATGTGCCCAAGGGAATTCCATATCATGTATTATGTCTAAGAACTCAATACATTTGTCTAGAGAATCTATGTTTATTTTGTTTATAACTTCATCTACATCATGAATGTGGGAATCGGCTTCGGCCGAAATGGCTTCAAAGTAATCGTGTATGTAGGCCTCCTTCATTCTATTATGTTCTTCATCACCCTTTTCCAACATTCTAGATATTTCTTCCTTTGATTCACTTTGAGATTCTATGATCTCGAATTGTATACTTTTGTTCTTAAACATATTCTCAACAATGCAGAAATTTCCCTTAATTTTAACCACAAAACCTTGTAGTTTAAGTTGAGGGAGACTTAGTATATTGTTGTCCTCCATATCGGTTGAATAAAACACATTTGGTATAATCAAATGTTGGTCTTCGACCGATATACTTACCATCCCAATTCCCCTTATAAAAACAAAGTTGTTTTTGATCCTACTCTCAACCCCGAATGACTTCTTTAATTTGATAAAGAAATCCAAATTACCCGCTATATGATTTTGAAGGTTAGGACTCACATACCACATATTCTTCCAAGTACTATTGTCGGATCCTTGAAGAATGTAATCTTCACCACTTCCATATGAGTTTTCTGGATAATATGATATCCCGGTGTCGATGGCATCTCGTATTAATTGTGCACCCTCATCCCTTTCTTTTATGCCACAAACACCAATTAAATGACCCGGTTGTTTACAATAGTAGCACTTTCTTGTTTCAATTCCCTTTCGCCTTAGTGCAGCCTTTCTTTCTTTCTTTTGCCTGAATCTTGCCATATATTGTGGCCTTGATCCTATGTATGAGATTCCAGTGGATTCAGACATGTGTGTATCGTATGTGATTGATTATAGAACTAAGACAAGTGATCGTATGACAAGGAAATTTTCTGATGTGAGACAAGACAGAAACTAACAGAACTTTCTTTCCAGAATTCGACTAAAGATAAAAAAATATGACTCAATTATTACACGACTTCTTATGAGAAACTTATTGTTTATTGTTTAGACAAGATGATATAATCAAAAGATGACACTGTTGACTCAGACTTCTATTGAATTAATGCAACAGACTTCGAATTATGACTTAAACAGAAGGATTAGAACGAAGACAGAAGACAGACTTGATTACTATGAACAAATAGTTATGATAACTATAAACAGGAACGTTTTATAACAATTATTGATGGTAACTTGACACTGAAAAGATGAATACAGATCGTAGACACAGAAATGACACAGGAATGATGGACAAATAGATTTGAACCACAAAACCTCGCTCTGATACCAGTTTGTTGGCCCAGAAACTTGATAATGCAGCGGATAAATATGATATATACGAATATGATTAAGACAAATACGACTGAATGATTATTATAGATCAAATGATTGAAATTCAATACAAGAAACAAAGAAACAATAAACACTTGAACGGAATTCTGGAATTTGTTGTTTGAGAGGATTGTTAGTGTGTCACAATCTTGATAACCGTATGAAGTGTCTTGTCCTTTCTTAATATAGTTTTCGAATGATTGTGTCTTCAAAGTGAACCGTTGTGATTGTTGATTCCCACCGGTTCAATAAATTTGGCGCCAAAGTAACTGTCATAACCATAAGGGTATTTAGGTCTTTTCAGCCTCTTTGTGTCATTCGAAAACTTCTGTTTTTGCTTCTGTTTATAGTCTGTCCCTCGGTTCGATTGAGTTTGCAAGTATGCAGCTTTGTTCTTTGATGTCCAGTCTTGAAACACAAACTTGCAGCCTTGATCTTGTTGTTTCCGAGTTGTTTGACCCATTTGTATTGTTCTTGTTGATCATCCTACATATTAATCTAAGGTTCCTAACATATTGTTCTATTAATCATACATAATACATACTAATGTTCATATTTACAATACAAATACATAAAACACAAATAAGTTATATTTACAAATCAACACTTACATTGATAGCTTGTATTCCAAATAAGACAATGTGGTAATATATGAGTTGAATGCTGAAAACAATTGAATTTCAGGTTACTCACTCAAGACTCTACAGCTCTGCTCAAAACTGATAACTGAAATATTTTTATTAATGTGAAAGCAAAGTTAAGGCACTGAAAGTTTGAACAAGGTGTGTTAAAACATTTTATGAACATGCACTTAGTTTAAGGTTGTAATTGTGGTATAAAGAACCGAAGAATTGAATAAAAAAACTTACAAAGGCGTGATTACATTTCTTTTCCAAGAACACCAGCTGAACATCCAGCTCCCCCCATTATAGCACATGTAAATAATCGTCATTCTACTTGCAAATTCAAAAGTTTTTAAGTTAAAAACCATTGAATCTGACACCTAATTGCTTGTCTAAGTTTTTAAAGGTTTATTTTTCTACCAAAATAATGATTTATGAAGAAATCAGGAATTAAAGGAAAACATATTAAAGATTTCTTAAAACACATCGCTTGGTAAACCACTAACAATCTCAAAATTAATATAAGAAATAGAAAATAAAACCAAGAAAGTATGTGATAATTCCTGGATGCATCAAAAAGCAACCATCATCATGTAAGCATCAATAAAAAAGACGCAGTGCATCAGGGATAAGCAACCTAACCACCCTCAGTTACAGATGTAACCGCATTTAGCCTGGAAATAGAGGATCTTACTCGCATGTCAAAGCATTCAACATCACCATCCTCACCGCCACCAGCAATTAACTCAATATACTTTCCTTAAACTTAACAAAAAGAACAATATTAACTACATAATCACTTGATGAGTAAAATGCAATAAAATTTATAGGCCAGACTCACCTTTTTGAAACAACATCCAGCGCTGGTGATTGTGTGGTAAGAGAATATATAAATCGTCCCTACATAAGAACATAAGAAGTATTTATTTAGCTCCAACTAAAGACACCAAAGGTTAATGATGTCTCGTAATAACATGGGCGTCCCATTGAACTGAAACCATCAAAGTCATCTCCCCAAATCCTGAAGTTTCATCTATATGAATAATTTATGTCTGTTACAAATCAAATTATATATCAAAGGAATAATACCTATTAGAATGGCATTTGGCTATCAATCCATTAAAGATCCTCATCTAACCTGCACATTGGCATCAAAAAAACATTAAGAAAGTACCTCATTTTGCTAAACACAATGTTCCTATGGCCCGTAGAATCATATGCTTGTATTCTAACCTTGTTCAAGCAACACATTCGTCTCAATTTCCACCCAATCTTTTAAAATAAAGCAAAAGTTTGGTGGGAAGCGGATTCAAGTTCAGCAACAATATCCGTCAAATAATCTGCAACATTAATAAATACATAATAATATAAAACAATAATAATCAACAAAATTATATACCAATTAGGGTAGGTGCGTGTTCGATCAAAATAGAGGAACTATAATTAGAAACGTAACAAATTGATGTACCTGAAGCCATGATAAATAAGGTTGATGTTTGAGGAACTGAAAATGTTTCGTATATCGGTATGGAGGCCTAATTACATTATATGCCTGCACTTACACCAATGAGAATTGTAGTTTATAGATGTGGTCAGTGATAAGTGAAAGTGAAGGGGCAAATCTTTAATAGCTTTCAACTGGTATTCAATGACCAAAACTGATTTGTAGAAATTAATTACCTCGTTTAATTGGCATTCATACTCGTTGTTTTGAGGTTAACCTTTATGAGGGGTAGGGATGGGAAATGAAGGGTAGCATTGTAAATTTGTATTGATATTGTAAAGGAGGAGGATCATGAAATGTCTAAACTACCCTTCTAAGTGTCTTAATTGTCACTAACATCCGCATAATACCCTTACTAAATAAGCTTTATCCTCTTGTACTTGTTGCTTTAAAAGTTATACCAATGACAAAATTACAATATGATACATCACTCCTCCTTTATAATGTATTATAGATTATAGATTATAGATATAGATTATAGATGTGCAACTTTAACCTATTTTATTTCATATTATTGAATTATTATTTTATTTTATTTCTCTAATTTATCATTTAATTTTTAATGGTTAAAAATGTTATTTATTTATCATTTAACTTACATTCATTAGCTTTCTTTTATGAGGAACAGTTTATAGACAGACAATAACATAACTTAATATCAACGAGGATAAGGATTCATCTATATGTGTCATACTATCACTCATTTCACATATCTAAATAATCACAATAGTACAGTAAATGTGGAAATACATTAGGTCCCAAAGAGAGAATCCCCTCTAAAAAGTAATAAACAATAAAATCTTAGCTTTATTTATGTGTTATACTGTCATGTGTGATGCTTGCACTCATTTGACATATCTAAATAATAATATTACTATATTATCACTCCGTCGTAAATTATCATTTTTTGACATATCTAAATGCATGATACTTACATATCTAAATGCATGATACTTAAGATTAAGAGTTAATAGCCATTTTTGTCCCTGAGGTTTGGTCCAGTTTGCCACTCCAGTATAAAAGTTTTTTTTTTTGCAATTCCTTACCTGTGGTTTGGATTTTTTTGCCAAATTCGTCCTTTTCACTAACTGGGTTTATTTTTCTGTTAACTCAGGGGTATTATAGTCATTTACCTATTTATTTTTGTTTTTAAAATTTTAACTCTCTTTTTATATGTACAACCCAATCAAATCCATACCTTATTCTTTTTTTTTAAAAAAAACCTCCTGATAACAAGAAAGAGAGAGACATAGAGAGAGAGAGAGAGAGTGAACAAGAAGGAGAAAGAGACCGGAGGTCTCCACCTCCGGCGATAGCTCCGGCAACCGATCGAACCCCTCAACCAACACCCCCACCCCCACCGCCTTAGTGTTTATTATTAGAGAGAGGGGAGATCGAGCAGAGGAGAGAGAGAAAGAGACGAGAGAGAGATCAGAGGAGAAAGAAGACGCGGAGAGGGAGCAGAAGAGGAGGAATCCAGTGGTGGTTCCGACGGCGGCGCTGTCCTTGTCAGTTAATTGTCATCAAGGCAAGGTAAAATCGGTTCCCTGTTCATTGTTTGTTGATCGATTTATTTAGGGTTTTGAAATTGGGATATTGGAACTAGAAATTAAGGCAGGATTTGATATGTGTTTAGTGAGATTGAAGAAGCAGAGATAGATAGATATTCCGATTGAACCATTAACGTTTCAGATTGTTCTTTTCATTGAAACAGGGTGGTAGTGGTTACGGTGGTGGAAGTGGTGGTTATGAGAAGGAGATGGTGCGACAGTGGTGGGTTTAAGGAGGAGGTGGTGCAGTGGTGGTAGGTTTAGGGACGAGTTGGTGCAGCGATGGTGGATTTAGGGTGGAGGTAGTGTGGCCGCGGTGGGTTTAAGGTGGGGCGGTGGTTGATACAGTGGTGATATGGTGGTGTTGGGTTGACTGTGACATGGTGGTGGTTGTGTTTAAAAGGGGAAGAAGATGAGTGATGATTTTACCATATTGTCCTTCATTAAAGTGGGTAAAAGACAACACTACCCCTGACACTAACGACATTTTTTAACTGGGTTAGTGAAAAGGACGAATTTGGCAAAAAAAAATCCAAACCACAGGTAAGGAATTGCAAAAAAAAAAAAAAAAAAAAAAAAAAAAAAAAAACTTTTGTACTGGAGTGGCAAACTGAATCAAACCTCAGAGACGAAAATGGCTATTAACTCTAAAATTAATGAGCATAAGGATTCATCTATATGTGTGACACTATCTAAATAATATCACAATTTGTAAACTGCCATTTAAGCCCATGTGGTTTGACAAAATTGTCATTTAAGTTTAAATCTTTTTTTCCTTGCCATTTTCGTCCCTAACGTTTCCAAAACATGTCACTTTAATCCAAAGTTAACCACCATTCATGGTATTTGTTAAAAGAGGGGTAAAAACATCATTGTACATGTTTGTTTTATCTTTATTTTTTTTCTCCATTAATTGAGAAAAAGAATGACTATTAAAAGTGATCATTTAACCCCTCCTTAAACCGTTAAAGTTAACGATTGTTAAGTGTTTTGATGAAAATGATATAATTTGGAAACGTCAAGGACGAAAATGACAATAAATTTTTTTTCTTTTTTGTTGAATTGATAATTTTCATCAAATCACAGGGACGAAAATGACAGTGCTCTTTACTTAATTTACTTAATTGTATTCAAAAAGTTTGTTAGACTAAGAGGGTGTTTGGGATTGCGTAATTCAAAAGCACTTTTGTTTTTGACTTTTCAATAATATGTGAGAATAACTTAGTATGATGATGATGATGAATAAGGGTGGAAAATTGTTTTTAAGAAGTGACAAATCCTAGCTTTTGGCTTTTGGAAAAAAATTACAAATCTACCACCCATACAACCAATCTTCACAATAAGTTAAGCGGAATATTTAAAAAACAATTTATTGACTTTTTAACGTTTCAAATCACAAAAGTTAATCCAAACACTTTTTTAAACTCTTTTTCAAAAAGTCATAAGGCAATAACCACTTCTAACCAAAAGCATTTTTGCATTTTCAAACTCAATCCCAAACACCCTCTAAGACGTTGCCATAGAATTGAAAACTCATTTTAATTAGAAACAAATAAAGTGAAGAAGTTTGTAAATTTTTTATTGCATTTGCTCTTATAAATTACAACTCTTTCCTTTTATTGCATTGAGATTTTTTAATTTGATTTAATTATTATTAGTATTATTTTATTTTATTTTATTTTATTTTATTATTATTTTTTTTTTTTTTGGAATGGTGATGGCGGAGTATTATTAAAACAAAACAAATACAAACCATTACAAACAACCGACCAAATTTTCACAACTAAGGAAGAGAATTTCAGAACTAATACCAAACTTTTTTCCTTAAAATGGAGTGTTTCATTTCCGTTGTTTATTACTCCATACTCTTATGTACGTTAAATTGAGCTATATATTACTCTTATAAGTTATAACCCTTCCCTTTATTGCGATTAAAAGTTAATACCAAACATTTTTGGCTTAAAATGATGCGTTTCATCCCTGTTGTTCATTAAATTTCTATGTGTTAAATTGCTTATTAATAAACAACAAGAAGCCAAATCCTTTTTAAAAATTTCCATGGAATATTTTTCCTTCAAGATTGCACTCATAGCCATCTTCTTTTTCGCCCGAGGCCTGCAACTTTCATCTTTTCTTTATGATTTTTTTTTTTTTTTTTTTTTGGTGGTACAGTAAAAAACATTTGTTCATTTAAGGGGTGCTAGTTTTAGTTTGTGCTTTTGGTGAAACCGCAATCACAGATGAGGATTATGCTGATGTGGGACATTTGATTAGTGAAACCGCAATCTCAGGTTGCGGATTATGCTGACATGGGGACATATGATTGGTGAGGTAGAAAGGATACAATGACTACCTAGCTTGTCCATGTAGGCATAAACCGCAATCTCAGGTTGCGATTACACCATATGCAAAAATCCTTTTCTAACAACCTCGATTTGCACAAAGATTTGGTAGTGTAACAACAAAAAAGAAAAAAAAAAACTTTCTTTAGTTTGCTTTTACTGTTTTAGAATCTATTGAAAGTCAAAACATCTTTAGAGACAAAGCAAAAACAACACAAATATCGTTTTTTATTCAAATTCAGTTAGTGATCGATATGTTTTCCCTTTTTTGCAGTATGGTCATATCAAACTCTATCACCATCAGGACTTCCATCAAATCCAAATCTTGATTACTGTACACAACTTTGTGGAACAGAAGATGCGTTATGTGACACCATTTACGGCAAGTGCATTTGTCATCCAGGAATTCTACCTATGCCACAACCATATATACGGTTCAAACGAAGATCCTTGTTATGGTTGTGCGAAAACGATGATATATGCAAGCATTGGTGTGGTCGTGATGATTCTTATTGTGATGATGGTATTTGCATATGCCATCCATGTGGGTTGAATACTTCATAAATTGCCTAGAATTAATAGTATTTGGTATTTGTTGGACATGGAAATAAGTTATTGCTAGAGATATTTGGATGTCGCTTAATGATGAAAGTTTAAAACTAGAGGTTCGTCACATTTATATGTGTTATGTATGTCAAACGGGTTGATAGGTAGTAATTAAGTTGTAAACTTGTTAATTGGTTGGTGAGCTATAAAAATTGGATTTAAGAGGTCATAAGCATGTTAGCCGGTTGACATGTTTAATTAAACAAGTTGACGGGTTAAAGTGGCTACAGACCTAAACACAACTACATCATATACAAAGGGGTTACAGATCTCTCCTTCCAAAGAAGGTTCTTATAGTTAGCACGACTTTTTAACCACAAAAACGACAACGATTTAATATAAGCAACCACCTCATTAACATTTGCCCTTTTACTATTGAAAACTTTGTCGTTCCTAGCCTTCCAAATAGCCCAACACATGACCATGACAATACCACAAATAGTCTTCTTACCTTTAGATCCGCCAGTCACTTCCTTATGAAGCCGAAGAAGGTCTCCCACATCAAACGCAAAAATAGATCGAATATTGCACCACTTCCCACTGAGTACGATGATGATGATGATGATGATGATGATGATGATGATGATTCCCAATGGCCGACCACACGCCAAACGAAAATCCACATCCTGTGAACAACCCAAACAACCTAGCATTTTTTTGTGGTAGTGAAGGTTCGGAGAGGAAAATGTCATGGGTTATATGTTGGTAGCCTGAAAGCGTTCAATTATGCTATGTTACAAAAATGGCATGTAGAGATTGTAAACATTTGTAACCTACCTTGGACTAAAGTTATTCAATCTATTCACGGTACTAAAGTGGGTATTTTATAGGTTTCGGGTTCCTAGAGATAATGGAAGTTGGCATATATTGTTAACAAGATAAAAACTGTTCACCTCAAGATAGATGGGATGGTTGGGTTGGTGTTAGAATTGGCTTCGTCATGTTAGGGGGTTGAGAATTCACAACTCATGAATGATCTTTCGTTTTGGATCAGTTATGATGATAATATATAGATGGATTTGGGAGTTTAACATTTAAGAAGAGTTTTATGCTAATCAAGTGAACTAATGTATTGATATTTATCTTTTTCCCGATGGAGATGAGGCTATAAGGTAAAATTGAGGTGTCGATTAGTTTCGAAGTGATGATTACAAAGTAAGAGTAAAAAGTCAGTCTCAGCTACTTTATTAGATAGGGTAAGTGAGTGTTTAGAATTGTGTTTCAAAACTCCTTATTGACTTCTTCAAGAAGCGAATAAGTTAATAAGTTCTTTGGTAAACCACAAGCCCACTTTTGGTTTTAGCTTTTCAATAAGGGAGGAAAAGTTGTTTTCAAGAAGTCAGAAATTATAGGATTTGGTTCAAATGAGAACCTTTGTCCAAATTGAGAACTAAGAGAACTATTCTTGACCACAAATTTCTCTAAGGAATTTTTTTTTCGTATTTTTTTTCAATATACACATATGTATAATTGAAATATACACATATGTATAACTGAAAATGTAATATACACATATGTATAATTGCTATATACACATATGTATAAATGAAAAAAAAATTCCTTACATAAAAACGTGTGATTAAACCAAATAAATAAAAATAAATAAAAAATATTTTTGCCTTTATAAGAAATGTGTGGCCCAGAATGGTTCTCTCAGTACTTAAATAGGGGTTGGTTCTCTTAGGATCCTTACCCTATAATTATATATATAATAAACTAATAAAAATTATATCGAGCCGAGCGAACCTTTGCTCGTGCTTGGCTCGTTTACAAACCGAACCGAGCCGATCGGCTCATTTACAGCAAGCGGAAAATCGAGCGAGCAAATTCCAAGCAAGCGGCGAACGAACGGTGAGCGCCGAGCGATTTGAACAACACGATTTAATCATTTTCTAGCTCAATCTGATATGATTTATAGTTGTTTTTAAAACACTAATTATTAGGGTAGACGGGGTGGTCCCGTGATGGTCACCCCGTGATCTTTGTGATACCACAAAACACCGCCCCACCTCAAGTGTCACGGCCGCGATCTTATCACACCATGACTTATATCACGACCTTCATTCTCTTTTTTTTCCGTCATTGTCTTCACCACCATCATCTCCACCCGTCGTCGTCATCATCATCATCATCACCACCACCACCACCATCATCTTCCTCCTCAGCTCACCACCACCTCAGCCATCTCCATCATCGTCCTCAGGTCACCACCATCATCATCCTTTGCTCAATTCTTTTTTTGCAGGAAACAAATTTTTGAACCAGGGGACCATTTTGGTCTCCTCTGTTCTTTGTGATCAAACGATGGGACTATTCAGCTCACCACCATCATTCTCCTCTGGTCCAATGATGTGTTTTATGATTCTTTAGCTCCGCCTCTCTTTGGGTGTGATGACCGTGATGACCACCCCTCCAAATTAGTGATGAAATGTTGAGTGGGGTGAAATGAGGTGGCACAATCGAATTGAATGTGATGGTATCATCACCGTGATCTTATTATTATTATTAGTTTTGAGTTTGAATTATTAACACCTTACTTCCCAAACCTTTATTGACTTTTAAACATTGGTATCTTTCATGTGTCACTCGATACCCTGTTAAAGAAGAGTGCAAGCACTCACCGTCACCGTCGCTTCACGGTGGCCACTGTTCGTCGGCACTCATTACTCCGGTCAAACCTATCGACCACCCCTATTCAATTGATCATACCCATCATATCCCCTCACAAACACAGTCACACACCTCCCCAGTTATTAACCAAAAAAAAAAAAAAAACATTAAACTCAACACACATCCTATGCATACCCTATCATGGACACTTAAAGTTGCCAAATATCATACCCCTTTTCCTCTTTAGCAACCAAAACACTTCACCCACCAACTTAAACCATGTCTTCTTACATATCCAACTATTATTGTTCATTACTCAAGCTGTACTGTGAAACCCACAACCAGTTTCAAGTAAAGAAGCTACATTGCTATATAATAAAGACCCTAGTCAATACTGAGACCTTTTTATATAATAATCTCATCAGTAGTTATTATAAACTAGGAAATGTAACTTATGCACGTAAGGTGTTTGATAAAATTCCCCAACCAAATCTTTTTTCATGGAATAATGTTCTTTCTGTTTATTCCAAATCTGGGAACTTGTTAGAGATGGAAAAGATGTTTTATATGATGCCTAGACGAGATGGGGTGTCCTGGAATTTGGTTATATCCGGTTATATGAGTTTTAGCGGTTGGGATAAGGCGGTGAACGCGTATAAGTTGATGTTGAATGATGGGAAAGGTGTGAATTTGAATAGGATTACGTTTTCGACTATGGTTATTTTATGCTCGAATAACGGGTTGGTTGGTTTGGGTAAGCAGATACATGGGCAGATAATGCGTTACGGGTTTGAGTCTTATGTGTTTGTAGGTAGTCCGTTGGTGGAAATGTATGCAAAAGCAGGTTTTATAGATGAAGCGAGACGAGTGTTTGATGAACTGCCTGAAAGGAATGTGGTGATGTATAATACGATGATTATGGGACTTCTTCGCTGTGGCATGATTGAAGCGTCAGAGCGGTTGTTTTATAGTATGCGTGAGAAGGATTCGATCACTTGGACGACGATGGTTACAGGGTTTGCGCAAAATGGTTTGGACAAGAAAGCGTTTGATGTTTTTAAGGAAATGAGGGTGCAGGGTGTGGGTATAGATCAGTTTACGCTTGGAAGCATCTTGACGGCTTGTGGAGGATGTATGGCTCTTAAAGAAGGTTTACAAATTCACGCGTATATTATAAGAAACGATATTTTTGATAACGTCTATGTTGGTAGTTCACTTGTTGATATGTATTTGAAGTGCAAACATGTTAACTATGCAGAAAGAGTATTTAGTAGGATGAGAAATAAAAATATTATATCTTGGACCGCGCTTATAGTGGGATATGGTCAGAACGGTCATAGTGAAGAGGCCGTAAGGGTCTATTGTGAGATGCAGAGAAGCGGTATAGAACCAGATGAGTATACGCTTGGAAGCATAATTAGTTCATGTGCAAATTTAGCTAGTTTAGAAGAAGGTGCTCAGTTTCATGGTCAGGCATTAGTTACGGGTTTGATTTCGTTTATAACCGTCTCCAACGCGCTTGTGACGTTATATGGTAAATGTGGAACCATTGAGAAGTCTAATCAATTGTTTAACGAAATGAAGACTAAAGATGAAGTGTCTTGGACTGCTTTAATTTCAGGGTATTCCCAATTTGGTGAAGCGAATAAAACAATAAATCTATTTGACCGAATGTTAACCAGTCGACTAAAGCCCGATGGAGTTACATTCATAGGTGTCCTTTCAGCCTGTAGTAGGGCGGGACTAGTGGACAAAGGGCGCGAGTATTTCAAGTCAATGGTCAACGAACATAAGATCGTTCCGGTTTCTGATCATTACAGTTGCATGATTGATCTGTTTAGCCGAGCCGGGCTGCTTGAGGAAGCCAGATGTTTCATAAATGATATGCCTTTTAGCCCGGACGCGTTTGGTTGGTCTACATTACTTAGCGCGTGCAGATCTCGGGGTAATTTGGAAATGGGCCAATGGGCTGCAAAATCTTTACAAGAATTGGAGCCTCAGAATCCTGCAAGTTATGTACTGCTATCAAGTATGTATGCTGCTAAAGGCAAATGGGATGAGGTGGCTCAGTTAAGAAAAGAAATGAGACGTAAAGATATACGAAAAGAACCGGGATTCAGTTGGATCAAATATAAAAATAAAGTGCACGTGTTTTCAGCTGACGACAGATCAAGTCCGTATTCAGAACAGATATACGCTGAGGTGGAAAAGCTGAACATTAAGATGATACGCGAAGGGTATGTGCCTGATATGAGGTTTGCTCTTCATAATGTCGATGAGTCTGAAAGAATAACGATGCTTAATCATCATAGTGAGAAACTTGCTATTGCTTTCGGGTTGATATTTGTTCCTGAGAGTATGCCTATACGAGTGGTTAAAAACCTTAGGGTGTGTGGGGATTGTCATACTGCGACTAAGTTTATTTCTAAGATAACGAATAGAGAGATTCTTGTAAGAGATGCTGTTCGGTTTCATTTGTTTAAAGATGGAACTTGTTCTTGTGGCGATTTCTGGTAATTTAAAGTAGAAGAGATGTAATTGTATTTGTTTATTTTCGGTATTTCATGATATAAGCAAGGTTACGTATAAAACGCTGCGAAAAGAAACATTATTCTTGATTGTTTATCTGCGCGAACGAGAAAATCAACCTGTACTTAACAGGATTACTATACACATAACGAGTACATGACACTGAGCTTTACGCATAAAGTTGTAATACGCTTCAATATTCTTGACAATAGAATTTTAACTCGTATAACCATTCCAGATGATAGATTCTATCTATCATCTGGGATGAGTTTGCTTTATCATAAAGTTGCAATATTCTTGAAAATAGCGTGTAGTGTTCGTCGAATCATTTGAGTTCATGGAAGCATCTTCAAGACATCCAAGGCTAGTTCTTGTGGCGCCGCCTATATCAATCTAACTTTATGGGCAGAGGAGAAATGTGCAGCGGCTGCAACCATGGTTGCCTCTGGCCCTCGACCCATGGATGCAACTTCCGATCCTTTGGTACTTTTATCTTTACCTGATTCGCAAGAAAAACAGCCAAACGTCGATTTGATTACCGATAAGAACCGATTATTATTGTTCTTCAAGTCTTTGCTACCCATCTCAATTCTCTGCTGATATTTTTTTAATTATGTAGATTGTTGATTAAACTTTATGATTGTGGTACAAGCAACCTGTGTGACTATTTATAAGCATTGTGTCTTGGTCACCAAGATTGATTAATCAAAGGAACAATCCCAGAAATTCTATTTTTTTAAATAAATATTAATTTATGGTTTGAGTACTGTTTTCTTATCCTCCTCTGCAAGCAAGAAACAGTGATATGCCATTCTACAATCCTTTGTTTACTTCTATAACGGGCGTAAACTAGCTGAGCTGCTTATTAACAACTTGAGATCGACTCGTATAAAACTTGGATCTAGCCGAGTTTAAACGAAGCCAGTCCCGAACTGAGCTTAAGCGAGTATGTTGTTTATAAAAAATATATAATAACTTTTATATAATATAACACAACATATTACATGATGTCTATTATAAATATGATAAAATAAATAAATAAATTGACAGGTGTATATTATTAGAACGGTTCAATTCATGTTAAAGTGGTAAAATAATTGACTATACTAAAAAGTAAAAATCAAGTTGAAAGGTGTTTTCAAATATCCTAAATAAACATGGTATCGTTAAAGTTAAACTCTAGTCAAACCTGACCTCATATGCAAAGTTTGACACGCACTTAAAAGATAACCGATTACACTTGACCCATTTAGTCTTGTCATGCAACCAACCAGGTTTGTAACTTTTGCCACCTCTACTGAAAATAAATAGTCTAATAAAAACAGAACTAAATTTAAAAATCAATTCAGAATTCTAAATATTTTAAATCCCCTAAGCATCAAGTCTTGGACACAAGGCACGTAACAATTAGCAATCGCGACAAGTCCGATTGGTGCCTGTACTCCTTTGTCTTTTGGCTATTAACGCCACCACATAATGCATGATTAATCGTCCGCCGCTTTTAACTTCATTTTCACGAAATTAGTAAAATAACGTTAAAATTATTGCAACCTTACTTTTGCCTCCTGAAGCCTGAGGGCCACACATATATGCATTATATGCGCACAGCGTAAGCAGGACTTTATTAACCGTCAAAGTCAAGTGACCTTTTTAGTTTTCTAATCTTTTTATTATCAACAATTGATCCAGGTATCTTCTATAGCTAGTCTAAGTTAAAGAGTGTCCTTAATGTAGAACTAAAATATAAAATCATTAGTTACAAGGATTATAAACAAAATCATGGCAGTTTGAAATAAAATATTCACAAGTAACATGAAACACAAGCAAGCAAAAAGATTTGTTGAAGGACTTTGATAGGACTTATAAGTTCAGTAGGTTTCATTATTTGTTGCCAACACTGATTGCACTAGGTTGTTCACATCGATCATCAAGTAAACTGGGGAAAGCGTATTTGTGAAGGCGACTCAACGTTTTCGGAGGCCTAAAGCGAACTAAAAAATTTAGGCCTTTTTTAAAAAATCTTTGATGTATCCTCCTTTACCCGGGATTGGGATTGACAATTATAAACCAAAAAGTTTATATTTTTGGTTCTGAAATGTTTATTTCTTAAATTAATCAACAAATCAAATGCCAAGGCATTATAGCCTAATGGCATCTTAGTAATGAGATAAGACTTGGGGGCCATAAGGTCCTTGGTTCGAATCTCACAAAGGGGGGTTTTCTCATAATTATGAGTTTCCTCCTGAATTGGTGACTTGGTGGTGGAATATGATCGCGTGGCAACATTGGTGGCACGATAATACTCCAGTGTTCCGTGAGTGATTCCAATTTGTTGGCCGTAACCAAAAGGCAATGGCACAACTTTTTTTTTTTTGAACGGCTAATTTTTTTTATCACTCATGGGATTTGAAACCCTCATCGCTTGGAAAGGCAAAGCGTTATCCAACACATTGATACCACTAGACCAAACGCCCTTTAATGCAAAAGCACATTTGAAGGAGAATTTCGGATAGATTATACATTAATGCTAGATAAGTGATAACTATAAAGATTACTATAACTTTTTTTAGAAAAATGGCCCCTATTTCTTGGGTGGTCCCAAGCCTTAGCTTGGGTTCACCACACTATTCAGCCGACCCTGCGTATGTGGTAGAGGTATATGCCTCTTAGAGAGGAGGTCCAAGGTTCAATCTATGGCAATGATGTTGTAATTTAGAATTATTGGTGTAATAGTATAGGAGATGTAACAATTGCCGTTAAAAAAATATATGTCCTAAAACTGAGGTCTTTTAATTCTGAAACAATAACGATGCTAAATCATCATAGTGAAAAACCTATTGCTTTGTTTCGAGTTATACTTTTTTCTTAAGAGTAACCCTATACGCATCGCTAATAATCTTAGGGTGTGCGCGGGGATTGTTTATTTCTAATAAAAAACGATAGATTCTTGTAAGAGATGTTGTGCGGTTTCATTTGTTTAAAGATGAAACATGTTCTTGTGACGAGTTTTGGTAATTTTGAGCATAAGACATGTATGTGTCTCCTTGAGGTACGTTTGTTTGTTTATTTTCATGATGCAAGCATATTTGGTTTTAGGGGTGCAAACGAGTCGAGTCGAGCCCGAGCTTGACCAGACTCGAGCTCGAGCTTGATTAATTTATAAGAGCTCGAGCTTGATTAACTTATAAGAGCTCAAGCTCGGCTCGTTGGTAATTTCTCAAACTCGAGCTCGGCTCGGGCTCGGCTCGTTTATTATCTATTAGTTAATATCGTAAATAGAAATAATATAAATTTTACTTCACGATAAGTGAAACTCGAGCTCTAGCTCGTTTACTAAACAACTTTAAATAAGTAGTAAATATTATTAAATATTAAAAAAATCTAATATTACACTAAGGCTCGATGAGCCAATGAGCTTCACATGTCAGGCTCGACAAATAAACGAGCTTTGTTTTAGGCTCGAGCTCGAGTAGCTCGTGAGCGGCTTGGCTCATTTGCACCCCAAATTGGTTTTATATATAAGGGCATGCGAATTGTTTTTGGTATATTTATGATTGTTAAGTCATGAAACACAAGCTAGGGTAAATACTCTTTTAAGTAAACCCCAAGTTTAAGTAAAAGCGTTGCGAAATTAAAGTTGAAAGGTTAAAACGTAAAACTTATGAAAGATTGAGCATGAGAACTAGTCGCAAAGCATATGAGAACATCAAGTTGTATATAGGGATGGCAAAAAAAAACCCGAGCCTGACGGGTATACCCGAAAACCGAAGCATTTGGGACGGGTATACCCGATACCCGACGGGTATGGGACGGGTTTGGTATTGGAAAAAAATTATTTCGCGGGTATGGGACGGGTATGGTATTAGGTGATACCCGACCCGATTACCCGAAACTAAATACCCATCTACCCGAAATATATACCCGAAGACTTTTAAGTTTTATATATATTTTTTCTTAACTATTTTTAGTAATGTTTCATTCTAACAGATTCATTATTTTTTAAAAATAAACTTTTCGTCTGAAATATATATTCTAATAACATTATTATTTATATTTATATGCTATGAAATATATAAATTGTTTTCAAAATTCATAGTATAATATATATTTACATATTAAATGTTTCAAATTATGCATTGCTTGTGAAGTATGTGTTCGTGTATGTCCTATAGATCTACCCGTTGTTGATTGGAATTGGGGTTATCCGCTAAAAAATCATAGATCGAACCGCCGAGATTCCATCCACAAACCCAAAGTTTATGGCTGACTGATATGGCTTATTATGGTGATGATAATATATATGTTACTTATTACAATTTCATATATTTTAGATTTTTTAAAACATAAGACTATAAATGAAAATAATATATATATATATATATATATATATATATATATATATACACATGCAAATACCAATGGGTATACCCGATAACTGCGAGTATGCTCTATACCCGACGGGTAATACCCGATAAAAACCCGAAGGGTAATGGGACGGGTATGGTATAAGATTTTATAACCGGGTATGGGTATGGTATTAGCCAAACCCGACCCATACCCGACCAGTTGCCATCCCTAGTTGTATATTTATGGGAGTTATAATACACATAACGAGTACACCGGGCCAAGTTTTATTCATAGAATTGCAACACATTTTAATAGTTTGGACAATAAGATGTTAACTTGTATTAAGGGTGTTCAAAACCGGATATCAAAAAATTTCGGATACCTGGTTTCACACTTTCACTATCCGAATCTGTTTCCGAAATTTCGAATATCCGAAATTGATCGGATAATGAATTGGATATCCGACTATCAAAATTTTAATTTATGATATATTTTTATACACTTGAAAATATAAATTTCCGGATATTTCGGATACTTTTCGGATTCGGATATTTTTTAACACCCCCAACTCTTATAACCATCCTAGAATCCTAGATGATAGATTTTGTCATCTGAGATGAGTTTGCTTGAAAGTATTGTTAAATATTCATCGAGTCATTTGCAATCGCGGAAGCATCTTCAAGACATCCAAGACGGGTTCATGTTCAGCTTCCTAAATCAATCGAACTTTATGGGCAGAGGAGAAATGCGCGGCAACTGCAACCATAGTTGCCTCCGGCCCACGACCCATATATCTTGCTTCCAAGTCCTTGGCACTTCTATCTTCGTCTGTTTTAACTGATAACCATCCAAACATCGATTTGATTATCGATAAGAACCGGTTACTTATCTTCACATCTTTGCTTCCCATCTCAATTCTCTGCTTATGTGTTTTAAGTTGTATTGATGAACTATATATGACTGTAGCACAAGCAACCTATGTGGTTTTTGTTTATTATATATAAGCATCGTGCCTTGATCACCAAGATTGATTAATTAAAGGAACAATCCCAGAAGTTCCACTTTATATAGAAACTAATAATATTTTTTTTTTGTTTCAATTCTAATTTTATTGACTTTTCAAGTTTTACCAACACTGCAAGCAATAAACAGTTATAGTCAATCCTATGTTTACTTTGACCAAAACAAGTTTTGTATCATTTATCAAAGTCAGGTTAATAGTAACTATCAGACCCGACCCGACCCGTTTGGCAAGACTCACTAAATATTTTTTCTAATAAAGCACACAATGTTAAACAAGAACCACAGCTTTCATCATGAATCATAGAATTACTAATCCAAAATTTCTACTCCGTCCCGGACACCGACACCAATCGCTCTGGCCTCTAATGACTCGTGTATCAGCTACTCCACGGGTCGGTTTCGGTCCTAACCTCTGACGGCTCCACAACTTCCGTCTCAGCAGCTTCAGAAGTCGAGCCTGAACTTGATTCAGATGACTCATCAGCAGCAGCAGCAGCTTCACTTTCCTCGACTCTTCCCCACTTTCCTCCAAGAGCAACTGCCATCATCTCATAGATCTTGCCACCTAATTCAGCCGGGCTATCGGGCTAAATATTCCAACAAATAAAAAAACATAACCGTCAAAAGATGTTAAAAGATTAAAAAAAAATGGAAAAAATCAGGTTTTTTTAGGTAAAAAGCTTACAGTGAATCCACTAGCGATTAAAGCTGTTTCATATAAGAGATCCACAGCTCTTTTCGCCTCGCTGCTTTCTGGGGCGTTTTTACATGCAGCCTGCAAAATAGTTATATGAAATTGTTATTCAAACCAAAAATTAAAAGAATTAAATGTTAGAAATTTGAGTGTATACAAGTCGAGCCACTAGTGCACTACTCAAAATCGGTTCTCACTAAAAGCTAGATTAAGCCAAGCTTAGATGAGCCCCAACATCAAGACCGAGCTAGATTAAAGCTTCTTTATTATACGAGCTCAATCCTTAGATTCACGTACCGAGTTTGGCTAGGCCCTATTTCTAGATTTTTATTTTATATAATAAAATAAATAGCTTTAATAGGTACAATTGTTGTATCAATAAATAAATAGATGCATAATAAATATACTTGTAGAGAACTTATGATAAAAATAACTTAGTAATAAATTTTTATATACATAGTTATAATTAAAAATAAATGGAAATAATTTTATATGTTCTTAAAGATAAAAGCCGGGATTGAGGTTTCGACACAGAGCTTGAAACGAAATAAGCTCGGGCTCAAACTCTCTTAATTTAGATGAGCCGAACTAGAGCTTACGCTAGCTCAGTCCAAGCTCGTTTACACCCCTAGTCGGAAAATATATTTATTTTTACTTACACTCAAGTCCTTGATGATTGGATGATCAGGGTTGACTTCCATTATTCTTCTTCCCCTCATGAATTCCAAGGTTGAAGTATCACCAAGCGTTTGTGCTTTCATTAACCTGCAAATTAACATTTCATTATATCAATAAAAAACTAAGATGCACCATCAAAAAACTTCAAACTAATACCTACCGTTCCATATTAGCCGACCATCCGAATTTACCCGAGACAAGAACACAAGGGGAAGAACTCAAACGGTTTGAGACTTGTACTTTTGCAACTTTGTCACCGAGTTGTTGCTTCATCCAATCACAAAGAAGGATATACTCTTGCTTGTTTTCTCTCTCTTTAACCTCATCCGTGTCGCCTATATTATTAAACAATAATTTTGAGCAGCCGTAGAACACGTTAAAAAATCACTAAAAGAGTCGTTTCACCAAGCACACGGTTTCTAACTATGTTCTCCAATATGGCCTTTTTTGCTAAAAATTGGTCTAGGTTGGGTACCCGAACTGATTTAACCCGTTAACTCTTGGATGTTTTAACAAGGTTTAAGCACACTTAGTCCCATTCAATGTGTTGTTAAAAGGGCCACATTCAACCAATTGTGTCCATTTGGACCAAAACCATCCGCTCAAACGTCTATTACTCATTTACTCAACTTACCAAGCTCAAGATCTTCCTTGCTCACATCAACAAATTTCTTCTCTTTATATGTCTGAAGGTTCTGAATCGCCACCTCATCAATAGGCTCGACTAAATATAACACCTGCATACCAAATGCCCCATAACCTTTTAAAAATTCATCTTCGTTTCATTGAAGTTTACACTTGGTGGATTTATTTTATATGCTAAAATAAAGACACAATAATGTATCTATAGATCTCAATCTCTCATATACTTGAGACCCACAAAATCATTTAAAAAAAAAACTAAATAAAACAAATGGAAACAAAAAAAAAAATAAATAAAAATAAATACCTCGATATCCTTTTGCACCAACTTCTCCAAGAAAGGAGCAGATTTAGCACTCTTCAAGCTGTCAGTCGCAATATAATAGATTGCATTCTGTTTTTCATCCATATTATCAACATATTCATCTAAGCTTATCAACTCATCCTCGCTCTTGGATGAGAAAAACCGTAGCAACGGAGTTATTCTTTTATGGTTTCCAGTGTCCTCAATGCATCCCAACTTCACAAACTTGCCAAAATTTTCCCAAAACTTCTTATAATCCTGAAATTTGTGAACAAATTTGAGTTAAAATACACCTTAAATAAATAAAAAGTGAAAATAAATATTCCATTTTTTTTCTTTCTTACTAACCTCTTTATTTTCAGCAAGGTCTTGTATCATGTCAAATGTTTTCCTTACAAGCCTCTTTCGCATTATTCTTACCTGTGGTACAAGAAACAAAAGGCAGTGAGTATGTTTTCGATATGTAAATTAAATTCTTTAAAATCAGGTAAAGATGTAACTTTTAAACATAAATTTGACTTTCTTGATAAAAACTTTCTTGATTATCACTGTACAACTTAATCAGGTAAAGACGAGATTTTTAAGCTTACAATTCGACTTTCTTGAAGAATTTCTCGTGAAACATTGAGCGGAAGATCATTTGAATCAACCACGCCCTTTACAAAGCTCAAGTATCTGGGAAACTGCATATCAAGAATTATAATTAGGTTATTGAATATAACAATGCCTCCAAAATTTTCATATGTAAAATAAATGAGAGAATTTACCAGTTCACCATCAAAATCATCGGAAATGAATACACGTTTCACATACAGACGTATATTCTTTGTCTTAGGATTTACGACATCCTCGTTGTTCATTGGTGCCATTCCAGGGATGTAAATTACACTTCTAAATTCCACCTCACCCTGCAAAAAGTGAGACGATTAGAACACCGGATTTGCACATCATATCAATTTGTCAAAAACAAATTAGAAACAGAAATACCTCAGTGGTGAAGTGAGTGTATGCAAGAGGATCGAGAAACTCATTGAATGTCTTCTTGTAGAATTCATTGTATTGGTCTTTTTCAATTTCCTTAGGATTCCTCATCTGCATTTTGATCATCTAAAGTAAATAACTTTTGACTAGGGGTGTTAATTACATAACAAGTCAAACAGGTTGGCGGCTTGTAACGACCTGTTTAACGAGCTAAACAACTCAACTTGAGCACACATGCTTTATTAAAAAAATTATATATGACGACACAAAACTTGATTATTTTTGTGTCGTATTTCAGGTCATGTCAGGAATTGACGTTGACACCCCTAATTTTAGTAACACCCTAAAATGTTATTTAAAGTAATAAAGCGTATAAACTCACCCATATAGGTTTTGTCTCGTTGGCCAATTCCCAATCCCAGTATTTTTCGGTTTTTGTCTTCTTTTTCTTCTTCTCGCCCTGGAAACCAATAGCAAACAGCATTGCTTTTAAATATTTAAAACAACAATAAAGTAATAAGCTAATTCAGCATTTTACTGTGCTATCTAGGCGTTACCTCCGGTGGTGTTTCTTCTCCCTCCTTTGGTTCCTCCTCCTCTTCTACCTGTATAAAGTAAATGTCATATTAAGTTACGTAACATTAATTGTGCTTATATGAAGTAACGTGAAGCATGGTTGTAAAAATCGCCAGGCGCTAGTTAGTCGGTAGGGTACCAACTGCCCGATTGACCCATTTGACATTTTCCCTTCTTATCTAAATTTCTGAGACAGGAAATGAACATACCTCAACTGTCCTTGATTTCTCTTGCCATGTGTAAATGGGGAACGAAACAAATTGCGAGTAGTTTTTCACTAAACCCTGAACCCTGCTTGGCTCGGTGAACTCGTATTTGTCATCATCCTATAACCAAACAAAAAGATAATAAGTTCAATTTTAAAACCAATATGAAAAGCCAACATTTTTATACAAAAAGAACAAAGTTATGAACTTCATATTTTACATATAAATCACCTTCAAATGAAGTGTTATTTCTGTCCCACGGCGAAGCTGCTTTTCAGGGTCGGTTTCTTCTTTAATTACGTATGAGCTACTATCAGCTGATGCTTCCCAAATGTATTGTTTGTCTGATTTAGGACTCTTTGTAGACACAGTCACCTATTTGAATAAAAAAAATAGTTTCAGTTCTAAACAAAAGTGAACATATTAGCGAAAAGTTAAGGGGGACAACGTAGTTAAGAACCTTTTCAGCAACCAAAAAGGCCGAATAGAACCCGACACCAAATTGACCGATCAAACTGTTATCACTCCCAAGATCCTTGTTCTCCTATAACACAATAAAACATAAAGAGGATTTGAGTTCATACACCAATGTACATGGAAATTATAGATATTTACGGTTTATATATTTATAAAAAAACAATGAACAAAGTACTTTTAGAGCATTTAAGAACTTAGAAGTGCCACTTTGAGCAATAGTTCCAAGGCAATCTATTAGCTCTTCTCTCGTCATTCCAATACCGGTATCTCTACAAAAAATAATCAGAAACGATGTTACAGATACTGCTTTCACAATGCAATGGAAGCTTCTAGAAAAGTAAAGAATCTTACGAAATCGTGATGGTCCCTTTTTCTGGGTCGGGTTTGATACGAATCTCTAGCTCACCAGCATCTCCAAGCAACGAAGGGTCGGTTACACTTAAGAATCTTAGTTTATCAAGGGCGTCACTTGCATTACTGAAGCAACAAAAAAAAATGTGAGCTTGAGTAGTTTGGAGATAATGAGCTTAATTAACCTTAACTTTAGTATACACTAAATTTATTAAATAAATGTCTTGTGCAAGCGGAATCATTCATAAAAACTAACAAATGTAGATGAACAAGATTCAATACAATTTTAAAAATTATGATTCATTAACATAAAAGTTAAAGATTTAGTTTTGTTCTTTTAGTTGTCACAATAATATAGTGTTCTCACACTCACATGTACATTACACACACACATTCAATAAAAAACCAACAGAAAATCGTATAAGCACTTGTACGCAGTGCTGATCAGATATAGTCATAGAAGGGACAAAGGAAGGCGGTGACACGGTTACATAACTGTGCAGGCCTCTACACACACAAGTGCAGCACAAGGCAGAGATATTTTTACCTCACAAGCTCCCTGAGAAAAATCTCCTTGTGACTGTATAAACTATGAACTATCAGATTCATCAACCTAGAAACCTGCAACCAAAAATCAAAAAAAAAAAAAAAATCTTTAAGAATCTTTAAAGGTCAAAATATAAAATTACCCATAAACAAAGACAAATATACCTAAATTCACAAATTAACAACCCAATTACAACCAAAACAATCAAAACTCAAAAAAATATAAGCTTTAACAATCTTTAAAGGTCAACATATAAAAATTACCCATAAACATAACCAAAATTTACAAAATTAACAACTCAATTACACCCAAAACAATCAAAATTCAAAAAAAAAAATACAATCTTTATAAATCTTTAAAGGTCAAAATATAATCTTTAAACAGAGACAAATAAACCTAAAGTTTGCATTTTTACCCAATTGTCAACCCAATTACACCAAACACAATCAAAATTCAAAACATAAACATAAACATAATAATAATAATAATAATAATAATAATAATAAACAACCCACCTCAGCTTGGTACTCATAAGTCTCACCAGACCCATCAGAGGTTTCTTTATCAGCAACAGCAGAAGAAGCCTCACATCTAACCACCACACCATTACCTCTCTTACCCACATCAAGTTTCAACCCAGAACATGAAAACCTTCCATTTTTCAACCCATTCGGATGCAAAAACACACTTCTTAAAGATAATCTGTTGTGGGTATTCAGTTTAGAGCAAAATAGTGGGCTGTAAGGAACAGAGGCTACAGAAGCAGGGGTTAATGTTCTGTTTAAAACAGGGGCCATAATAATATTGTTTGAAGGAGAGTGTTGAAATGAAGATAATGTTGGAGGCTGCAAAAATAAGTGTAATAATATTATTAAAATAAAACCCTTGAGGGGTTTAAGCGATGATGAAGAGGGTTCTAGAAGTATAGGACGGCTGTGTTTGGAAGTTATTGGATTGGTGAAAATGTAAGGTGTGTAGATGATGATGTATTTTAAGTCGTTACATTATCTTTGAATGAAAAAATAAATAAATTGGTTTTTGGTTTTAGTAAAGCAATAACAATAATAATGACTTGTTTTGTGCTTTTATTGTAGAAGCTTAATTGATTTGACACTCGTTGGTTATGGAATTTAGTTTTTAGAAGCTTTATTGAGTTGTTTTTTTTTAACGGTAAACTTTATTAAAACAAGCACGTCCTCGAATCAAGGACCGCAAAAAAAAAACATTATAAATGTACAATGGCTACATCATTCAATTTTTCCAAACAATAAACTTATACTTGGACCTATTTTGAATCCATAGAAAAGATAGCGACTTAATTGTAACCTTGCTAACCTTAGAAGAGCCACCTTCAAAAACCTTGTTATTTCTAGATCTCCAAAGGAGCTTCATTGCGTTACAACTCATCCTCTATTTCAACTCGCATTCTTAAACTTTAAGAAAATCATATAAAAACCTCACTCCATCCTACCCCATACCCCATTCTTAAATTTTAGAAAACTCTTTTGAGAACCCCCAGATTTAGATCGACCGTAGTGGTCTAAGATTTTAGCGTCCCTCCCTCTTTTTTCTTTGGCTCGACCCACTCCCAATAAATCCACGCCACAAAACAAAAAACATATTTAGGGCCTAGGGGGCGGTGTAAGGGCGCGAATGGGGCATTTAACACCCCTTTCATTTCTCCACTACCTGTGGTCATAAGGGCTTCTATACCTCCCTCATTTTCTTGATATAAGAAAAAGTTATAATAAAACAAAATAGTTATAGGTAATATTATAAATAGAAGAAAAAAATAACAAAAAAAAAAAACTTATAGGGGATATGAATGGGGAATGAGACGTGGAGTGTTTTTAGAATATAAGAAATAAATTTAGAAAATAGTGATTTTTTGGTATATTATAGAAATGGGGATTGGGGATGAGATATTGGGATGTCAATGCTCTTACAACACTATCACGTTTGCGCCACATAGATAAGGGTTTCATTCAATAATACATTATGAAATGGAATAACGCCCCTTTTAAGGGTACGCGGTATGGTGGCGTGGAAATGGGTCATGGAGCCCCTCCACAACAGCTCACCACACCGTGGCTAGCGTGTAGCAAGACGTAGCAAAAATGATTGGAAATATCCACCAGCATGAGACAAAATGTGAGTCTAATGTGAACGGTTGTGATTTGCCAACGATTTTTATTATTTAACCATTTGAAAAGAGTTGTTAGTCACTGGTAAAAAAATTCAATTATCATTTCAGAACGCTATTATTGCGAGAACAAAAAGAACAACTTCAAATTATTCAATTTCCTAATTTATAGTTCATACTTTTTTTTTGTATTCCTTACATTCATATGTGTATATTATATACATAAAAACCCATCAAAGTAATGTTTTTGTATGTCTTTTACAAACATACATACATGTAGACTATTTAGCCTACATATATGTAGCATACAGATAAGCAGGCTACATAAAAATGGATTTTCTCATATATTTCAATATATTATAACTGAAAATGAATCCAACAGCCGTGAGTATGACCTAAACTACCCATATGAACATCGCGACTCCCCGATTCCTAGTCCCCCTAAAAACCGACACCTGCAATTTACGGGCAATGTAAACGACTTCATCTGGTGGGGTGTCGATTACAGCGACCATTTATCCAACATCAATGAAAATTGGAATATGTTTAATGATTTTCAATAACAAAAGATCGAAGAAAAAAAACCCTTCAAGCCGTTTTTGAAAAACAAATGGCCTTTAAAACAAGAGAATGACGCGACTAAAGAACAATGACATGATATGAAATTCTTAGCAATGAAAATCGATCACCTCGAAGGTCCCGGTCGAAAAATGCACGAATAAATGAAAGCACAAATAAGGCAAAAATATAATATGTAGTATATTTTTTTATTTATGCTTTTAATGTTTTTTTTTTGAACAGCTAGTGGTGCAGCCGGTGGAGCTCCGACTAACACTGTGGGCAGCATGTACTGGTTACCTATCCAACCTGGAATGGGGATCTCCCCGGGTGGAACCCCCACATGTGGTAAATATGGCTCCAACCGGAATCGAACCTCCAACATCCACATGACCTCCGCTCTAGCTCCCCCCCTGTTTCACCAGAATCATCCGAAACACATCCAAGCACGTACAATAACATCAAAATAACACCTATACTAGGCTAGAGACATACGTGTACTTACAGTTGTGCTAACAGTACAATAACATCAAAATAACACATATACTAGGCTAGAGACATACGTGCACTTACAGTTGTGCTAACAGTACAATAACATCAAAATAACACATATATTAGGCTAGGGGCATACGTGTACTTACAGTTGTGCTAACATTCGTTTAACCCCCCCCCCCCCCCCCCCCCCCACAATGGCTTTTAGGAAATGGATGAGGACGCTATTGATTTGTAAACTTGTTTGATTCAAGGATGTCATTCTAACAAACCACACTTAATGGTAACTTATTCAGATATAGTGTTTTAGTGGAATCATTAAAACGCTAACTCGTTATGCTCACAACTAATGTCAACTCCCTGACTCAAATCAAACTAAAACAAATAAAGATTTGGATAACTTGAAAAGTTTAAAGGGTTGTATACCATTTAGTTAACTTTATTGTCTTGATTTAACCACTTCAATTTTATAACCATAAACAAATAGTTTTGCTATCATTATAAATCACATCCGATGTACAATATAATAGTTGTTTATTTGATCTTGTTAGATTTGGTTTATTAATTTTTAGTGTCTTGATTTATACACTTTTGTTTTTATAACCAAAAACATATAGTTGCTATCATTATAAATTATTACGGATGTAGAATATAATAGTAGTTGATTTATTTTTAACATCTTTATACCAAACTTTTTAGTTATTAAACCCCATATTTAAATGTGGGGTGGGTCTCCTAAAAAGTTTGGGTCAACCTAACGGGCTAAGGTTATTATTAAAGCATGATGGCTCAGCCCATTAATGAAATAGAGATGGGAATTTGGGCCTTAAACTTGTCACTTGTAAGCCTACTAGCAACTAGCAAGTAGCATTGTAGCAATCCGCATGATTATTGGCTTGAGGCACCGTGATCCGCATGAAAGTTAAAAATCCTAAGAACTCGAAGCAACGATTAGTCAAAGTGTCGAACTCGGCAGACAGAAGCCAGAGCCGACCCATCTCACAATTGGTATATTTTATGCATTTGGGAGGGAAACTCTGCGGTTCATAGTTGTGTGTGGTTTGATGATTCATCTACCAAGTACAATATAGTTCGTTTGGTGTCACTTTACTACAAGCCATTTAACCATTTTCAAATGTTTATTTATTTATTTATTTTTAACAAAATAACAGTATATTATTTCTTAAAACTTGCCAAATTACATCAAAATAGAAGGTAGACAGGCAACAAGCTGCTCTTGCATTGAGTAAAGGATGAGAATTTATTACAAAGGAATAAAAAAAAGGGCCTCAAAATTTTGTAATCATTTTAAGCCGTACAAAGGTTAGCCAGCCATGAAGCATGGTTTTGATTAATGGGCCAATGATCGTTTATTCAATCGTGCAAGCAACTGGAAGCTGGAATGAGCATGGACCATCTTTTCAACTGTTTGGGTTCAGTGAATGTGGTGACCTTATTGCAAGACCATGGAGACATGTCCAACATCAAGTAGACATGTATTAATTGGGAAACAATATAATATATACTTGTATATTAGTAGATCAACTGCCAATTTTATTCTATTTCGGTTTAATTTGTGTTGGTGTGTTTGTATAGGCATGGACTTGAGGGCTTGTCTCATATCTTTTGTAACAAAAGTCATGATAGTTTAGTAAATTAAACGCTCGACTCATAGAGTAAATCACGCAAAGAGCAGCGTCAAAGGAGTCGTTTGAGATGGAGTTACGCTCCACACGAATGGAGTAGGCAATGAAGATGAGTCCGTAGAAAAAAAAAAAACAACCATCCGTAAAATGAACAAACCACATGTACTAATTTACTCTAAAACTCTATTATTTATAAACAAAGTCACCAACAAGTTAACAACCAACTAAAACCCGACCCGAATCCTCACAACCCCTTCAACAATATTTACCGATGGACCCAGATCCTCACAGGTCAACAAGTCAACCAGTCAACGTATTCAAAAGTCAAAATTGGCAAGAAGTCCCCAGCCTCTGTCTCTGCTTCTGCCCCATTGCAATAGTCTTTCTTTTGCAAAAAGCCTTAACCAACTCATCAAAACTCTCTAAAAACATACCCCACTGCTCCTCATTCATGTCACCCATCTTCACGAAACACGCACCCGCAGGTAGCGGCTCGTTCGCGCTCTTGTACCCCGACGACGAATTCGCCCCCACACGACCGCAGTTTCCAACATTCGGTTTACCACTATCCCCAACTAAACTGCACTTATTCATTGACAACTTTTGTAGTACATCATTTTCTGTTTCCTCTTCACTTTCCTCATCTTCCTCTTCAAGTCTAGAAAGCGGGTTTCGCCCGAATCCCAAAACGAAGCTGTCATTCGACGACTTATCATTGTAATCGATATCAAACTGGAAGCCGTCTTCTTCGGCCTTCGGGGGTAAAACCGTCATTTCTGCCTCCTTTTCGGCGACAATCCTCTTAGCTTCCATACATAACACCTCAAGCTCACTCGGTTCCTCTTCACCGCGCCTAAACTCCCGACTCATCATCTCACCAATTTCCGCTAAACACAACCCGTACGACGCCGCTTCTTTCAAGAAAACCGTGCAGAGAATCAAAACCCGTAAACTAGCTTCCCGTATCATCGGTAGCTCGGCTTTTAACATCTCCGAGTCACGATACGGGTCAAGTTTTTCAATGTACTCGAGCTCATCGTCTGTAAACGGGATCGAAGCTTGGGGCCAATGGATCCATTCGAAATACGGGTCCTCTAAGTTTTCGGGCAAACAAAGCCCGTGATCAATCGGTATGAGCTCGACTTCCCCGAATCGTTTACCACCATCGTTTTTAACCATTCTAACTAGTAGATTCCCCGCGTGTCGATCTGTGTTGAAGATCCTCACATCTAGTATCCCGATTCGATGAATCGCGGACACCGGGAAACTCGAAGTACCATGATCACTAGCATCAAAATCATGTTCAATGAACTGCTGGAATGAAGCAATCTTACTAATAAGTTTCTTCTTTCTTTGAATATTATTATTAACATTAAAAACTGAATGTGTGATCTTGACCAATGCAGTAGGAGGTACATTAGCAAAATGATCATAATCAAGAAGGTAAGCCGCTACCTCTCGGTAGCCCGTTTCACCAACCCGGACTGAACGTTTCAGCCCGGGTTGGCCGAGAGCCTTACCGACAAACCCTTTCGGGTTGTTCGGCGCAAACGGCTCTTCATCAGTGGGCTTCACTATAGCCACATTCTTACCATTAATATTTTTAAAATAATAAGCACCCCCGAGCCCACCATTAACTGGGCTCGGGTCCACCCCACTCCTCATTGCATTAACCACCTCTTCAACAAGTTGTTTTGTTCTGACAAAACAGCTTGAGTGGGCCGAGTGGCCCAGTATCTCAACTGGGCCACTTCGATCCTTATGCATTACCTCCCGTCCCCTGGGAGATAAGCAAGGGGTCGAACAGCTCCTATGTAAAACATTTCGCGTTAAAAGAAGCGGCGAATCATTACGAATCGCGCTAAGATCATCGTTTAAAACCGTATCCCCAAACGTCAACGAACTCTCTTCGATCGGGACGTTTAACGCGATCTGTAATCGCCTTTTAACCGTATGAGCATTATCAATTCGATCTAGCTCCATTCCTAACACGCATCCGGATTCAGTTTGCACAAAAACTCGTCTCCTACCAGTCGAATTCGGGTTCGCCCCTTCAATCCTACAGTTTCCATTATGGTCCCTCCCTAATTGAGTTCTAAACAGAGCAACAGCCATTTGTGTCTGAACAAAGCTTATGAATCAGATCAATCAGCAGATAATTGGTTCAATTGTATGTAAATAATCATCAAACAGAGAAAAGGGTCTCAGGTAATCATGGTTTTGAGTGCAGAAACAGAGTCGTCTTCTTGAATTAGAATACTCTGTTTTTAATAAACTGCAAAAACAGAGTAACAGAGCAATATTATTAATTCAGCTCACAATTGATTGATTGAATGAGAAATTCGAAAAGGGTTGATATGAAATCTATGATATATTATTCCAGGTATGAATTAGAGCTCAAATGAAGAATAAATAATGTGAATTGAGAATAATAGTAAAGCCTTGTAGTGGAAAGAAAGACTGACCTAATGAATGAACAGAGAAAGAATAGGGATTGGATTGTAAAGAATGGAGGAGGAGGGTTGTTTAAAGGGAGAGATACCCTGTTGTTGATCCCTTTTGTCGCTCTAAAAATGTTAGGTTCTCACTCTCTCTCTAAAACGATGTGTACCTGCTCGTAGTTATCTATATGGAGGTGAAGGGGGTAATGTGTAAATTATGTAAAATAATGTACTTCGATATCACATTCACAATATAATATTCTAAGCTTTTTTTTAAGTTGTCCGGTGTGGGACGCGAGCAAGCTAGAGCGAAGGTGCAGCCGAGCCACGTGGTACATGAAAACAACAGTATTGCGTTAATGTGCCTGCGAGCGAACACCTACGAGCTGGCTCGCATGAGCTAGCGTGTTGAATTTTTTTAAAAAAAAAAAATTAACTGTTGATGACCATTAATTGAAAACGGTCAATATTTTTTTTTTTAAAAAAGTTGAGTCTCTCCATTCACCCACTTCATTTTTTAAACCAAATCACTTCACATATATTCATACTAGGTTAGAGTCCCGTGGGGACCCACGGTTCACCCTAAAGTAAAATGAAAAAAAGTAGGAAAATAAGAATTGTATTATGCAATTTGTTTTGGTTACTAAATGTTTGATAATGCAATATGTATGAATTTTGATGTTAAATACAAAACGTCATCTAACAGTTTAATGTAACGAAATGATAGATATATTGAGTAAGTAAAGTTTAATTTGACGACTGCAAACTACATAGCATACTATCACAATATCACACATTACATTATTTGGGTAATATCTATAATCTAATCACAACTAAGCTTAAGCATAGAACACTTATCATTTAGTTGGGGCTTAAGGAACTTCAACCAATATCATATATTACATCATTTGGGTAATATCTATATTCTAATCATAACTAAGCTTAAGCATAGAACACTTATCATTTAGTTGGGGCTGAACGAACTTCAACCAATGGTCTATTTTCATTACTTCAATCAAAATCTTCCAAGTCTTGCTCATTGATAGCTGATTTTTCACCTTCGAAGTTGTTATCATTGTCATCACGATCCTCGGAGTGCAGCTCATTTTCAATAATTTATGAAAACCTCCACCATTGTATTCCATATTTGTGTTCTACATAAAATATAGTTGTTGTAAAGATATGGATACGGTGATAAATAAATCAAGAAACAATCCTTAACCCACTTACTTGAATGGGTAGCTTAAATTTTACATGTTATCTCTCCAATGGTTCAAACCGATTACATAGCTAAAAAACAACTAATAAGAAAATGGGTCTAATGTCACATGTTGTAATATAAATTTCCTATATTTTATTAAAAATAGACACCAAAAGAATCAACCTCAGACCCATTTGAACATGTAGCCAAAAGGACTCGTTGTACACACACTTTAGGAAACTTTTGACATGTTACAAAATGCTGCAAAAAACGTCATTATTTAAACTGTGTAAATATAGCACTTAACAATTAAAAATCTTAATTAATAACATCAAAATCATAATTAATCATTCAAATCAATGACATTAAAATAATCTGCGTCTGAAATTGCCTTACCCATTAGGCCATTATATACATATTGATGGGATTGGGTACTTGTCACTGCGGAAAGCATACCCAAACCCGGAATATAACCCCGCGGAGCAACCCTCCGCGCATAAGAGATGCTTCTCCAGCAAGGAAAATAACAACAGACTTCCTACAATCATGGAGTGATATACGCGCGCGGAAGCGGTAAAAGCGGTAATCGTTCCATATTTCCTTATTTATAGCTTCCCCCTTAACTATTATACTAATACAGTTTGGGTAGTGGAGACAACCCTAATCGGGCCTGGCCCATTACGGTTAGGGTTTTGGGTAATGGTGGCATACGTCCACCTCTATATAAGGGATCATATCCCTAATAGAGAGGACACTTTTGGCTTACCCTAAGAGCTATCACACTTGATAGTATCCCCATTCACCCCGTTTTTGTTATAAACTACTACCTTGTGTAGTCGTCTCCCTACCCATATCCACTTTACTTGCAGGTTACTCCAATCCAGGAAGTGCTAGTGAAGGATCAACCCTGTGGTAACATCTGGTCTATCGTCCCTACCAGGAGGTTAGGCTATTTGTTTCTTCATTGGCGCCATCCGTGACATCTTAAAATTAGCACACTTATTGAAATCAAGATGATGATTATCGTTTAGTGACAATTGATTAACAGAAAGTAGTAATATCAAAATGAAAGTCGGTCAACAATGTTAAAATAATTCGTAATATTAGTAACATCAATAAATAACATCAAAATCATAATCAATCATTCAAATAAATGACATTAAAATCATCCACGTCTCAAATTGCATTACCCATTATATACAAATTATTATTTTCATCTTTAATAATCATTATTAGTTGTGATTGAAGTAATACAATTCTTTAACAGAAAGTAAAATTTTGAAAATTTATATTATCATTTAATTCCGTTGTTAAAATTGGTATGACGATTAAATGATTTTATTATTTGTTAAGGTTTGTATAGTATTGTTGTGTCTCAAACAATTCTGCAAAATCGGAAATACTGTGCCTCGATTGACGTGATTGAGTAGGAATATTTATTTATATATTTTAATTATAAAAAATGGAAGGATTGGTAACTGACGTGAATTGGTCAACAACGCTTAAAATTAGTACAATCAAACTCAAAGACATAAAGTCAAATAATTGACCTGCATCAAATTATCAAAAACGTAAAAAGATTTTACTCAGATTTGGTCAACAATATTAAAATTAAGGTCGTAATATTAGTAATAGCATTGAAAATTATCTTCAATCCATTATATATTTTAGGAAATTGTTAAATAGATTTAAATTATATTTATTATTAAAATAATAATAAAAGTGTATGAAAATAAATGTACACTCCTATCTTCGGATTATATTTAAATTATAAACTGTTAAATAGATTTACATAAATGTTTAAAGGAAAGTCGTATAGTTTAAAAGAATATCGTTTCATGACAATTAGGAAAGTCTTTGAATTATAAAAAAATGGAAGGATTGGTAATTGACGTAATTGGTCAACAATACTTAAAATTAGCACAATCAATCTCAAAGACATATAGTCAAAGAATTGACGTCCATCAATTTAACAAAAACGTAAAAAGTTTTTACTCAGATTCGGTCCAACAATATTAAAATAAAGGTCATAATATTAGTAATAGCATTGAAAATTATTTTGAATACATTATATATTTTAGGAAACAGTTAAATATATTTAAATTATATTTATTGTTAACAGAATAATAAAAGTGTAGGAAAATAAATGTACATTGTTATTTTTAGATTATATTTAAATTATAAACTGTTAAATAGATTTAACATTGTTAAATAGATTTAAATAAATGTTTGAAAGAAAGTCGTATAAGTTTAAAAGAATACCGTTTCATGACAATTGATTAAAAGAAAGTTGTAATATCAAAATTAAAGTCGGTCAACAATATTAAAATGAATTTCGAAATATTAGTAATATCAATAAATAAGATTAAAAATTTTAATAAATAACAACCAAATCATAATCAATCATTCAAATCAACGACATTAAAATCATCATGAATAACATTAAAACTCTCTATAAATAATATCAAAATCATAATTTAAATTTCAAATTTAATGACATGTTGTGGTGCAACCTTAGTAACAAACATTTTGTGCTGGATTGAACACTATTTGAAGACACAATATTCGCCAATGGAAATATCTTCTGATTGAAGCAAAACAGGTCATCCAATCACAATAAACCTTTATAAAAGCATTATATATATAAATCTTAGAATGTGTAACTTATTATAAAATAAGAATATTGTAAACAAAAATGTTGAATATGCAAATAACAAACCTAACGACTTGAGAAAAAAATTCTGCACGTAATATTAGTATTAGTATTAGTTAGTATTAGTAATTATTAGTAATTAGTAATATATTCGTAAAAATAATAATAGAAAATTTAATTCGGTCAATAAGATATAAATGGGATTAAAATTAAAAATAGTAATATTAGTTTTAGTATTAGTAATATATTCGTAATTTAATTCGGTCAATAATAAATAAATGAGCTTAAAAATCGTAATATATAACATTAAATTCGTCAATTATTATTAATGTCATTAAAACTAATAAAAAATAACATTCAAAATGAATAAATCCTATTAATAATTGCAGGCAAGACCAATAATAATTCATAAAGATAGATTAAACATAAATTCGTAGTAATATTAATATAAATAAATGAGATTAAAAAATCGTAATAAATAACATTCAATTAGGTCAATTATTATTAATGTCAATTAGTATTAGAAATATATTCGGTCAACAATACTATTTTTACGAATAGTAAAACTAAAATCGTAATTATTAGTAATTTGTAATATATTCGAAAAAATAGTAATAGAAAATGTTAATTCGGTCAATAAGATATAAATGGGATTAAAATTAAAAATCATAATATTAGTTTTAGAATTAGTAATATATTCGTAATTTAATCCGGTCAATACGAAATAAATGAGATTAAAATTAAAATTAAAATTCATAATATTAGTATTAGTATTAATAATATATTCTTAAAATTAATTCGGTCAATTCGGTCAATAATAAATAAATGAGCATAAAAATCGTAATATATAACATTAAATTCGGTCAATTATTATTAATGTCATTAAACTCATAATAAATATCATTAAAAATGAATAAATCCTATTAATTGCAGAAAAGACCAATAATAATTCGAACGAATAGTAATATAAATAATATTAAACATAATTTCATAAAGATAGATTAAACATAATTTCGTAGTAATATTAATATAAATAAATGAGATTAAAAAATGTAATAAATAACATTTAATTCAGTCAATTATTATTAATGTCAATAAATAACATTAATTATAACATACTAAAAATACATCAAAATTGATTAAATCTTATTAAACATAAATTCGAAAAAAGTAATATAAATAAATAAGATTAAAAATTTTAATAAATAACATTGAATTTGGTCAATTATTATTAATGTCAATAAATAATATTAATTGTAACATACTAAAAATACATTAAAAATGATTAAATCTTATTAAACATATATTCAAAAAAAATAATATAAATAAATGAGATTAAAAATTTTAATAAATAACATTGTATGTGGTCAATTATTATTAATGTCAATAAATAATATTAAACATATTAATAAATAACATAAAAATAATAAATCTTATTAATTACAATCAAGACTAATCATAATTCGTAAACATAGTAATATAAATAAATGAGATTATAAATCTTAATAAATAACCTCAAAATCGTAATCAATAATTCAAATAAATTAAATTACACACATAAAAAATCGTAGTAATATTAATAAAGATAGATTAAACATAAGTTAGTAATAATATTAATATAAATAATTGAGATTAAAAAATCGTAATAAATAACATTTAATTCGGTCAATTATTATTAATCTCAATTAGTATTAATAATATATTCGGTCAACAATACTATTTTTACGAATAGTAAAACTAAAATCGTAATATTAGTATTAGTATTAGTAATTATTAATAATTAATAATATATTGGTAAAAATAGTAATAGAAAATTTTATTTCGGTCAATAAGATATAAATGGGATTAAAATTAAAAATCGTAATATTAGTTTTCGTATTCGTAATTTGATACGGTCAATAAAAAATAAATGAGATTAAAATTAAAAATCATAATATTAGTATTAGTATTAATAATATTATTCGTAAATTAATTCGGTTAATTATTATTAATGTCATTAAAACTAATAATAAATATTATTAAAAAAATAAATCATATTAATTGCAGGCAATACCAATAATAGCTAACTTTCCCTCAATCCCATCAAATCCTCAATATTTCAACCCACCATAAATGCATTCAAATGTAATTACTTGAAGAAACAATAGGTAACACGGAGATTACGTATAATCTACGTGGGGTTAATACCTAAGTCCGTCAGGATTAATCCTTTACCCAAACCGTAAGGTCAAACCCGTTTGATAAGAATACAAGTGTGTGTGTGGTGAAAGTAAGCAAGAACACAAGATGTAAGTGGTTCGGTCGAGTAATGACCTACGTCCACTGTAAGTAGCCGATAATATTATTAACGAAAGAGTACAAGTGAGAATGCTCTAGGCTACAAATAACTATTTTCGGATCCCTTGACAAGGAGAGATCTCCTTGTATTTATAGGAGAACTCATGGGCATCATCGAGGGGCCCAAGAGTAGTCATTCTTTATTGGGCTTGGTCCAGGCCCAAGTCCAAAGTCTTCCCTGGAATTGGCGGGAGAATACGTGCACTGTTCATGACGTCACTCTGGCAGCATGGTTGTTGCTCGAGGCGGACACGTGGCACGCTGCGGTTGGCAGACGGCGCACCTGTCCTTGCTACAGTCGTTGACCATGCTTCTGACACCAGTAAGGGATGTCTGCTGTTACTGTAGACGCTGGCATGGTGGAAGCATGGCTGTAGCCATGCTGCTGTCCTTGTCTTGTAGTTGTTGGACCACTTTTGCCACCTGTTGCTTTCCCATTGGCGCGTACACTGTCAGTAATCTTTGTGAATCTTCCTTTTGTTGTCTTCTGTACTTTGTACGATGGTTGTCAAGGGAAGATTCCGCGCGTGATGGTACGCGCTTATCAGGTGATGTTATTGCTTATCAGTTGCTATCCTTGCGCGCCTTCCTGCATACACTGCTGGTTGCGCGCCGTTGCTTCCTCGCGCCGCTAACTGGCGCGAGGAAGCTGACTTGTGGGGATAGGGACGCCTCTTCCGCCTGGATTGGGCTCCCTATCCCTTCAAGTCCCCCTAGTCTAGGGTTTCTCCTATTCTTTGTGAAGAGTAGGTGGAGCGCTAGACTCAAAGTATGAGGTCGCGGATGAAAGCTCATCTGCTGGTGTGCCTTGAAATTCGTTCTTCTGCAAATTTTGGCGGAGAACGTCTTTTTTGGTTTTACGTCAAATTTGCGCCATGAAAGAAGTTTGCCGCCATGACCTGTTAAGGCGCTGGGCGGAGAACGTCTTTTTTGGTTTTACGTCAAATTTGCGCCATGAAAGAAGTTTGCTGCCATGACCTGTTAAGGCGCTGGGCGGAGAACGTCTTTCTTGGTTTTACGTCAAATTTGCGCCATGAAAGAAGTTTGCCGCCATGACCTGTTAAGGCGCTGGGCGGAGAACGTCTTTTTTGGTTTTACGTCAAATTTGCGCCATGTTGTGGTTCTCCTATTGATGCGGAAGTGTTCCAGCAGTTGTAATGAATCTTGAATCATTGGCATTTAATTTGTCTCTCATAAATGGGAGTTAAGGCGCCTGGAATTCGAATGATCAGTTGCTTCTGATGGAAGCCTGAGGGTTGCTGACGAGTCAGCCTCGTCTGCTGTGCTGACTGTTGGCTGTCCCCTCATTATGGTGCAGTTACCAACATTTCGTCTGTGTCAGGCGCGTGTGTTGTCACGCGCCCCACTTGTTGCTTGTGTGGTTATGCTTGTGCCACGTGTCGAGTGGCACGTGAGGTTCGTCAGACGCGTGATCCTTCACGCGCCTGATCAGTTTAAATTGATGAGATCTAATGACACGTGTCAGTCATCCGGCGAGTGACGGTTGGATTGCTTATCTGTGCTTGATCTCAGCCGTTCACTCGCGCATGAGGACACGTGTCATCATCTGCTTCTCCTATTTTTGAAAAAGTGTGACGACGGTTGTTTCTCCTTGGGCCCCACTGCCATTAATGCAGTGGGTATATATATGAGTTGGGAGGCATGTTGGACGTTTACTTGTCCATTTTGCTCATCCTTTCTTCTCTCTTGCACTCTTTCCTTCAACAACAACCCAGATCTTTTGAAGTTTTCTTTGAATCTTCAAAGATTGTTTGATCAATCTTCAAAGATTTATCGTGAAACTTCTTCTTGATCTTCGTCACCTTCTTGTTTGTTCTCAGTTTGTGCCTTCTTGTTTGTTTACTTTGAAGATTCCGATCAGTCTTCAAAGTTTCCTTTGTGTCCGTTGAGTTTTCCGGTGAACCCTTTGAGTTTTCCGGCGAGTCTTCAACCGTTCTTGTTGGTTGTCCAGATTTTTCTTTTCCTTTCCTTCATCTATTTGTTAAAATGTCTGAAGCCTCCAATGTTGGGTCTCCCTCCGGTGATGTTACCGGGAAAGAACCGGTGATAGACGACGTGGAGGAGGAAGTGCAGGTGGAACATGGCAAGATAAAGGAGCGAAAGCTCATGACAAACACGTTTTGTGTTTGGACTGAAGAAGCTTTCGATCACTTTTGTAGGAGTTATGACATCCTGCCGGAGTGGGAGCCGACTCTGCCATCACCGACGGAGAATGTCCTTTCTGCTGGGCCTGGGCAACTTGCCCTTTATGAAGCCCATTTCACCAAGTGTGGCTTCCGGCTACCTTGCACACGCTTCCAGATCGATACTCTGGTAGCTTATGGTGTTGGGCCAACCCAACTTACCGCCTTTGGGATGCTAAGGCTGGTACATTTTGCGGCGTCTTGCCGCGCCTTGGACATTGAGCCCACTGTGGAGATGCTCAATGTCTTCTATTTTCTTGCGCGTGACGAGATGTGGTTCTCGTTTAAGCCGCGCCCCAAGGTGCCCCCAATGGCTACCCACAATCCAAAGTCCCTACACTGGGCCAAGGAGAAATTCTTCTTCTTGAAGAGAGGGGTGATCCCCATCAGTCTGCCTTGTGTGTGAATCAAGCGACTCAGCTATCCATGATTGACTCGCTACGCCGTCGTGATGCGGCGGTGTGGCGAGATATTCATCGCTTGGAGGCGGAGAAGGCAGGCCTTGCTGAGAAAGAGGCTGCCTTCAAAGCTGAAATATCCAAGTACCGTCGCCGCGCCCATGATGCTGAGGCCAAAGTTACCAAGTTGGAAGGGGACGCGGCGGCGGATAAGCGCCGATGGTCAGAGTCTTGCAAGAAGACTAATGCTGAAACTATGAAGTTGAGGCAGACTCTGGCCGAGGCGCAAGAGGAGAGCCGGGCGCTGACTCGGCAGTTAGAAGAAAAGAGCAAGGCCCTCTCCGAACGGACTGCGCAAGTTGTGGAGAAGCGCTTGGAGCTTGAATCCAAAGATGCGGATCTTGTTAAAGCTACTGAGCGTGTCTCTTTCTTGGAGCAGGAGAGGGTCCAGATCCTTCACTCCAAAGAGGATCTGGAGCAAGACCTTGGCTCTGCCGAGGAAGCTCGCGCTGCGGCTGTCAAAGAGTGTGAGACAGCCCAGCGCCTTTTGGATGAGGCGATGGCCGCCCAGACGCAGACACAGGACTCCATCAAATGGATGATGGCTGATGGGATCGCTGGGGTAAGTGCATATCTTTTTTAGCGCTTTTCTTTCCTTTTGAAACTTTATATGCTAACTTGTTAAGTCTTTTTGCAGGTCTTCAAGAGGTTCTGGCAAGAACCTAAGCTGGGCGACCAAGTCGCTGCCATAGCCGCCACCGCCCATGCCTATGGGTATGGCGAAGGCTATGAGGATGGTTTCCTGGCCGCTCAGAATGGTGGGCGGATTGAGGACGCGGAGCATTACGGGAAGCCACTGAAAGATGAGTATGAGGCGGAGCTGCTTAAATTTGAGAAGGTGGACTTCCCAATTCTTCAAGTGGTTGCAGATTGCAACAAGAATGCTGATCCTCTGTCCGCCCTCAAGTATTTCATTGACAAATCTGACGAGCTGGCCAGGGAGGAAGAGCGCAAGCGCCTTGAAGAGGAGCGTCAACGAGCCAGTGGCGAAGGCACTTCAAATGTATAGCTTTGATAGGCGTTTGTCTCTGTTTTTTTTTGTCTTGTAAATATTTTGTAATTATCAAGGGTTTTTAAGTCCCTTATTATGAATGAAAATTTTGGTTTTTCCTTATATCTTGTGTTTCTCATCCTAACTTAACTTATCTAACCAAGTCGTCACCCGATTTAATAAGTTAAAATTAGGCGCGCATCCTGCTAGATAGTCCGGCATGTTAAGTATTTGCCTTGAAGACTATAGCGGGGCGCGACCTGTGCCATAAGGTCCGAGTTAAGCGCGTGTGCGCCTTGCCTAGAAGACCCACGACTGCGCGCTCAACTAGTTTGCTCTTTGTCCAACTTGTGTTACAAGTTTAGAAGACAAGGCTTTAAGTTTGTTCTAGTGGCGCGCGTCTTTAAGTCCGGCAAGTAAACTTGTCTTGAAGACCATCTTATGCGGCGTTGGTATATGACTTTTATAAGTCCGACGTGCGCGAAGCATATCTAGAAGACTTTATCATGTCAACACCGCCTTGTTTGTGGTCCGACTATAGTTTTGCTTAAGTCTTGAAGACCTTGGCGCGGAAAAACAAGTAGAATAACAGATATAGGGAATAATTTTCATTGATAGATGCGGCATGTGTAGCCGTCATTACAAATATTTTACAAGTAGCAGCGGCGCAATTGTGCAGCATTCCAAGATCTGGGAATAGGTGTTCCATCAAGCCTTTCTAGCGCATATGCGCCCTTGCCAAGTATTTCTTGTATCTTGTATGGGCCTTCCCAAGTGGGGGCTAGTTTTCCAGGCTTTTCGGCGTTGGAAGCCTCGTTGTTTCGGAAAACGTAGTCGCCGATCTTGAATGTGCAAGCTTTGACGCGCTTGTTGTAATAGCGCTCTAGCTGCGTTTTGTATTTCGCCTCTTTGATTGCGGCGAGTTCACGTCGTTCATCTAGGAGATCAAGGTTTAGGCGGAGCTCTTTGTCATTGTCTCTTTTGTTGGCCGTGAGTACTCTTGCGGAGGGGCAGCCGATTTCGGCGGGGATGACCGCCTCCGTTCCATATGTCAAGCTGAATGGTGTTTCGCCGTTGCTGGTTTTTGTAAGGGTGCGGTATGCCCATAGGACATGGGGTATTTCGTCTACCCACCCTGTTCTTTTGGTACCCAGCCGTGCCTTAATACCTTCAACAATTGTACGATTGGCCCTTTCAACTTGACCGTTGCCTTGAGGGTGCGCGACAGATGTGAAGATTTGTTGGACACCCATTTGAGACAGCCATCCTTGTAAGGATTGGTCTTCAAATTGTGTGCCATTGTCGCTTACCAATTGCAGCGGTAGGCCAAATCGGCAAATGATGAATTCCCAGATGAATTTTTTGACGTGCGCGCCGTCAATTTTTGCTAGAGGCTTCGCCTCAACCCACTTTGTGAAGTAGTCGATGGCGACTATTAGGTATTTTACATTTCCTGGAGCCGTTGGGAATGGGCCTACCAAATCAATTGCCCATTTTTGGAACGGCCAGGCCGCTGTGACTGGCACCAGGTTATTCTTGGGTCGCAAGGTGTTCGGGGCGTGGCGCTGGCAACTGTCGCATTTGCGCAACTCGTTGACCGCGTCCACGTGCATGCCGGGCCAGTAGTACCCCGCGTTCATTAACTTTGCCACTACCATTCTTGGGCCTGCGTGTAATCCGCATGTCCCTTCATGTATGTCTCGTAGGAGAAAGGAAGCGTCTGCGGAGTCTACGCAGCGCAATAGCGGTCCCAGGTAAGAGCGACGATATAGGATACCGTCGATGAGTTGGTATTGTAGGGCCTTGTTCCTGATTTTCCGGGCCTCTGACTTGTCGCTCGGCAGGGTACCGGATGATAGGTAGGCCTTGATTGGAGTCATCCAGGATGTGCCTCCTGTTTGGATTATGTTGACTTGTCGCGGGGGAACAGATGGTTTGTCCAGGACTTCGATGCGGACTTCTTTGGCCATATGCTCAAAGACCGTTGATGCCATTTTACTTAGCGCATCAGCGGGCTTATTTTCGCTGCGCCGGATGTGCTCGACTTTGCATGAGTCGAATCGGCGCATCAGCTGTTTGGCCTGTTCCAGGTATAACGCCATGGTTTCGTCTTTCGCATCGTAAGTCCCGTTGATCTGCCGCGCAACAAGTAGTGAGTCCACGTGTGCCTCCACGTGCCTGGCCCCCATTTTTTCCGCAATTCGTAGGCCTGCCAGCAACGCTTCGTATTCCGCCTCGTTATTCGTGCTTTTGAAGTCGAGGCGGATGGCGTATGTGAACTCTTGTTTATCTGGGCTGATAAGGCGTAATCCCGCGCCAGCGCCATCCTCGTTTGAGGCCCCGTCCGTGAATAAGGACCATTTTTGTGATGGGTCTTGCGCTAGCGCGGGGGTTTCTTCCGCCTGACATTCAAGTACTTTGTCTGCGGGGATTTCCGTGGCGAAGTCCGCAAGAACTTGGCCCTTGATGGCGGGGCGGGGTTTGTAGTGGATCGTGTGTTCCCCCAGTTCAATGGCCCATTTGGCCAGGCGCCCCGACAACTCGGGTTTGGCGAGTATATCGTTTATCCGGTAGTCCGTGAGGACGTTTATCGGATGCCCTTGAAAGTATCTGCGGAGTCTTCGGGATGCGTGTACCAGAGCGAGGACCAGCTTTTCCATGATTGTGTACCTTGTTTCCGCGTCTAAAAGCGTGCGGCTGATATAGTATATCGGCGTTTGCACGTTCTTGCGCTCCACCATGAGGACTGCACCTATTGCGCGGTCCGTGACCGATAGGTACAGTGTTAATGGCTCTTTGGGAAGGGGCGCTGTTAGCATCGGAAGGTTCATCAAGCATTGTTTCATTTCTTTGAATGCCGATTCCGCCTCTGGTGTCCAGCGGAAATTGCTCTTTTTTAAACAGTTCTTCAAAGTGTCCACAAACGGAAATGACTTTGAAGCGTAGTTGGATAAAAATCGGTTGAGGGCCACGAGGCGGCCCATGAGTGTTTGCACCTCTTTGACGGAAGCAGGTGAAGGCATTCTTTCTATAGCTTGTACTTTTTCTGGATTAGCGCGGAACCCATCGCGCGTTACAATTACCCCTAGAAATTTGCCTTCTTCCATCCCGAAGGAGCATTTGCTTGGGTTGAGCTTCATGCGCACTTTGCGCAGCTGTGCGAACGTTTGCTGGATATCTTTAAGCATGTCGCTTTCATCTTTGCTCTTGATTACGAGATCGTCGACGTACACTTCAAGCCGTACGCCAATCTCGTTGATGAAGGCAGTGTCCATGAGGCGCTGGTATGTAGCGCCTGCATTTTTCAGGCCGAATGGCATTTTCGTGTAACAGAAAATGCCAGCGTCTGTGCGGAATGCCGTTTTGTCTTCGTCCTCTTTTGCCATTTGGATTTGATGATAGCCCTTATACGCGTCTAAGAAACACTTAAAGCGATATGGGGCTAAAGAATCCACTTTTAGGTCAATTTCTGGCAGAGGATAGCAATCCTTTGGACATGCTTTGTTGATATCTTTATAATCGACACACATGCGCCACCCGCCGTTTGCTTTGGCTACCATGACTGGGTTAGCTACCCATGTCTGGTACCTGATTGGGCGAAGGATACCCGCGTTGAGCAGCTCGGTGACTTGTTCGTTCATGGCCTTTGTTTTCTCCGGGCCCATGCTGCGCTTCTTTTGCACTATAGGTTCCACTGAGCGGTAGACATTGAGTCTATGTTCCGCTATGTCGCGCGGGACCCCAACCATGTCGGCTGGTTGCCACGCGAATACATCGATGTTACTGATTAGAAGCTGCTTTAAATGATTTCGAATGGTCTCGGAGATTTCATGGCCAATGACCACCGTTTGCTCCGGAAATTTAGGGTTGAGAACCCATTTTTCCGGCTCAGCGCGAGTGTCAGTTTTCACCATCTTTGGCGGTTTGGCGGTTTCTGTGGTGTGGCAATCTTTGTTGCCTCTGATGAAGGCAATACCTGTTTTGGTCGGGAATCCGACCATCGCATGCGCCGTTGAAGCATTGGCATTAAAGCGTGCGATGCCTTCTCGTCCAAGCAGAATGTCATGATTGGAGTTGGCCGGTAGGACCATGAAATCGCATATCTCCGTGCGCTCGTGGGTGCCGTCAGACCAAGTTACTGGCATGGACAGCATGCCCCGCGGCATGATGGTTTCATGAATGAAGCCGGAGATAGGCTCGTTGACTGGGACGAGCTTTGCTTTGTCTTCCGGGTCTAGTTGTTGAAAGCATTGCTCGTACATGATATCAGTACTGCTGCCGCCATCTAGGAACATATATCGCGTGCGATAGTGTCCAAAGATAGCGGTAATGACAAGAGGGGCTGTGCATGAGGCGCCGCCTCTAATCTTTGGCATGAGGACGTCAGCCTCTTTCCATGAATCGCTCGGCGGTGGCACTCGAGCTCGCTTTCCTTGGTAGGCGCTTTTGCCCTTCTTTGTCATGTTGCAGTGGTGGCGAGGAATCAATGTGGCGGCATGAGTGTTGAGGTCACGAATCTTTTTTCGTGATCCCTCGTCTTGATTCTCCTCACCCGTTTGATTCTTGCCTGTGCGGTGCACGTTTTTGACCAAATGGCCGAGCTGCCCTGACTTCAGCGCGGTTTCGATTTCCATTTTTAGGGTATAGCAATTATCTGTGAGGTGACCGAAGTCGTTGTGATACTCACAGAACTTGCTTCGGTCCATGTGTCTGCGCTTGCCCAGGGGCGGGGCGGCCTTCAACGTGACCTGTTCAGTCTTTAGGACCTGAGATGGTGTCTTCGTCAGCGGGGTCCAGTCATAGTTTTTCTTTGAATGACCGCGCTGGTCCCGCGTCTGTTTGGGGCTGATCATCTGCCTGGCGTCCCCGGCTGGGGAATACTTTCCCTCATCCGCGGCGCCAGAGATGCGGCTCCAGACGGATTTGTTTTTATTTTTATTATTATTATGGTGTTGGAAATTGTGTGTCTGATTGAAGGATTTCTCAGACGAGGCATATATCTTGGCGGAGTGGATGAGCTCATCCCAGGACTCCGGTATGCCATCTTTGCCTGTGAGGCATTTCATTAACTCTGGGCTACGTACGTTATGCACGAATGCTGCCCTTGTGAGTTCTTCCCCGCAGCCTATTAGCAAGGCCTCCTTGTTGAACCGAACGATGAAGTCCTCGATGGATTCATTGTCGTTTCGGCGGCACAACAGGATGTGTGCCTTGTCCTTCTTGTGCTTGCGCAAGTGTGAGAAGTGGTTGTTGAATTTGTCGGTTAGGTCATCAAAGTCTTTGACGCTCCCTGCGGGGAGGTTGTCAAACCAAACTCTGGCTGCGCCTGTCAGGGTTTGTGCGAATAAATGGCACCAAACCTGTACGGGCCAGTCTACCGACATACCTGCACATTCGAAGTCATGCACATGGTCGTCGGGATCGCGCAAGCCATCGTATCTGCCGATGCTGCTAGGGAGTTTCGCTTTTCTTGGTATTCTTGCTGTCGCTATGCGAGCAACAAATTTTGACTTTTCGGAGAAAGCCTTTGGCCTGAATGGCTTGATCAAGTCATCATCCTCATTGTTGTGGCGTGAGCGATGATCATTTTTCTTCCCTTTGTAGCCCGAGTCGCTACTGGAGGATTCGTAGCCATCAGGCTCTGTCCGTTGCTTTGCGTAGCCCCGAACTCTGGCGTCTCCGCCGAGTTCCCCGCTACGACCAGCACCCGAGACAGCTGGGTCTTTCCCCTTTTTGGATGGGGTGTCATAAGTAAGGGCTTTGCCCTTTTTCTTTGCTTGTTGCAAGAGTTTACGCTGGTAAATTGCAGCGTTTTTTGTGTTTTGACGGAGGAGCCATTGGTCAAGGTCCTCCTCAGAGCTAGCACTGCTGTCGTCGTCAGAATTGGCGTCCCGAACCTCAACTTCTTGGCTTTGTAGCCTGGAAGTGGGTTTTTTGACGACTGTGGGTGGTGTTATTTGATTTTCCGGGAGTTGGGTGTCCCCTTCTCCGGAACGGTTTACGGCAGCAGTGTTAGGGTTGGGTTCAGCCATGGGTGGGTTGAAAAGATGAGTAAAAGAGCGGTTCTAACCGTTGGATGGCGCCAATGAAGAAACAATAGGTAACACGGAGATTACGTATAATCTACGTGGGGTTAATACCTAAGTCCGTCAGGATTAATCCTTTACCCAAACCGTAAGGTCAAACCCGTTTGATAAGAATACAAGTGTGTGTGTGGTGAAAGTAAGCAAGAACACAAGATGTAAGTGGTTCGGTCGAGTAATGACCTACGTCCACTGTAAGTAGCCGATAATATTATTAACGAAAGAGTACAAGTGAGAATGCTCTAGGCTACAAATAACTATTTTCGGATCCCTTGACAAGGAGAGATCTCCTTGTATTTATAGGAGAACTCATGGGCATCATCTTGGGGCCCAAGAGTAGTCATTCTTTATTGGGCTTGGTCCAGGCCCAAGTCCAAAGTCTTCCCTGGAATTGGCGGGAGAATACGTGCACTGTTCATGACGTCACTCTGGCAGCATGGTTGTTGCTCGAGGCGGACACGTGGCACGCTGCGGTTGGCAGACGGCGCACCTGTCCTTGCTACAGTCGTTGACCATGCTTCTGACACCAGTAAGGGATGTCTGCTGTTACTGTAGACGCTGGCATGGTGGAAGCATGGCTGTAGCCATGCTGCTGTCCTTGTCTTGTAGTTGTTGGACCACTTTTGCCACCTGTTGCTTTCCCATTGGCGCGTACACTGTCAGTAATCTTTGTGAATCTTCCTTTTGTTGTCTTCTGTACTTTGTACGATGGTTGTCAAGGGAAGATTCCGCGCGTGATGGTACGCGCTTATCAGGTGATGTTATTGCTTATCAGTTGCTATCCTTGCGCGCCTTCCTGCATACACTGCTGGTTGCGCGCCGTTGCTTCCTCGCGCCGCTAACTGGCGCGAGGAAGCTGACTTGTGGGGATAGGGACGCCTCTTCCGCCTGGATTGGGCTCCCTATCCCTTCATTACTATTTTTCCATAAAAATTAGGAGATAATTGAGGAAAGTCAATAAAAAATTTCAAACTCAATCTTGAAAATAATTCCATCCGGTCCTATCCCCGGATCCAAACCATAACCCAGTTGAATAATTATGGATCAAACACCAACATCTTTTCATCCCCATATTGAAGATCCAAAATACGCTTGATCCTCAAGAACATGCGAAGAACCATATGATGAATATCCTTGAACACATCAAACGAGCTCAAATTAGGACCCGATAAAACTTTCATTTAACAATAATCCTTATGAGCATCTATCATCTAATCTAACATCAACATAACCACATTCAATAATGAACCGACAAACATAACCCGACTCTTCATGAATAACCGATTCATACTTGATCAACACCAAACATCAAGAACACCTTCCAACATCTGAATCCAAAACAGTCATCCATTACGGACTAAACTTGGTAATATTCCATAAACCGAAAACAAACATCAAAAGACCAAAAGTAATCACGATTCCATAAAAATAAATCTACGAACCTTAGTATCTGTCGGCAATGTCTGGATTAACACATTAAAAACAACATTAACATAAGTAATAATCAGTTTTGTAAAGTAAACAAAGATCCATATCAAGAAGAAAATAAGATTAATACCAAAACTCTTGCCGAAGGGTCATGCATGACCTTGAAGAATTGCTCACCCTTGTGATAAGCCATAATCGAATCTTTGTCTTCGGATGGTATTCTAGTATTCAAATGAAAAAACATCCAAACATTCAAATCTGAAATGGTTCTAGATTATAAATAACTTTTATAAACCACGATTTATAAACTGAATATTGAATCGAATTTATCATATGGATGTATTTTATTGATTAGCGAAAACATAAAAGTTTCACTCAAATCGGAACATATGATATGGCTATTTTAAAAGTTTATGAATCGGAACATATTATAATGGATGCAGTTCCGTCAATCTCAGTGGAGAAGATACATACCTAGAAGCAAGAATGCATAAAAAGAAGAATGATGAATGTTGGTTGGAAGATTTGTTAGTGAGGAACTGAGAGTGTGATGGAAGATTGTGCACAATTAAAATATAGAAAAGAGTATTTATATGGACTAACTTGGAGCTCCATATTCAATATGGATACCTCAAACCCTCTCTAAGACTTTGATTCAACCCAAGTGACCTCAATTATTATATAGATAGATTATCATTCATCTAATGGCAAACCAAACCCAAATCCAAACCCATCCCGCACTCACAAAACTCAATCCCAGTATGACGTTGGACTGTGGAGGAAGAAGTTGTGTTGATCAACAGTTATATTACCACATTTCAAGAAAGTGGACATGTGACTATGAAAAATTTTTGGAGCATGGTTATGCGTTGAACCACAAGGCATGTTTAAACGAAGACAAAGCGATTGAAGAGGCCCGTAATTAGTACCGTTCCATGCACAACGACAATTATCCTAATGTCGCGGTTTGGAGAGCTATGAGGTCTCGCTTTCAACAATCGCGTCTTTGATATTTATTTGTGGTTTTTAATATTTATGCGATGTTATTTTATTTTTAATTATGTTTAATGTTTTAAGTGTTAATTCTTTAATTTGTCTTCTAAACGAAAATAAAAAAACATGCAAAAATACAAAGCTGGATAAAGCCATCACTCAAGGTGAGCCACAAATAGGGTCAAATGAGTTGAGCAGAAACTTTATCTAGTGTCATGTCAGCGTCCAGTTGGCATAATATGAGAGGATAATATTTGTGCTCAAGTTGAGCCACAACACATGGTCTTATAAAACAAGAGGAATTAGATCTTAATAATCTAAAATTTTGCCTCAGTAGTCGGCAATAATCCGTGCTTAAAAAATTACTCACAACAGTCACAACCTACAACGATCTTTTTACGTTTCAAACTCTTTCAAATTTGAAAATGAGTTAGTTTTCAGTTAACAAAAACTCATAAGGGGAAAATACTTTGAAAGTTGGGAATGTTGTGAGAACTTTTTATTTTTGTAAGTTGGTTCACATCTTAAATATAGCAATTGATCCATTGTCCATAAAAGGAGCCGAATGAAACCAAAGTTTCATGTTCGGTTTTGAATTAGAGACGTTAAAAAGAATGAATCAACGTCGACTATAACCCCTAGCCTTCCAAGCTAACGATGCGGGTTCGATTCCCGCTACCCGCTCTATATCCTTATCTATTTAGTAAGATAATAACGAGGCAAAATTTGGATTAATAAAATCCATTTCTCTTATAAATAATGACAATAATAATAATAACTAAATTACTTGAAAAATATAAGAATTAAAAATTCTAAAAGTAGATGAAAAATCAAAAGTTCACCATATATTAGCTGCTATTAGTGTTGAGTTGTAGGATGGAGGAGGCTACATTTGATTTTTTTTAGAGATAAAGTTGGATGCGGACATGAATAGGTGTAAATATTGGAAGGTAGTGATAAGATGTGTTTGAGAAGTGCGTTATGGCGTAATGGAATGGATAAAGGAATGGATGAGGTAATGGAATAGACAAGGTAATAGAATGGATTATTACCATTTCATGTCTTGTTTGGTTGCGCGTAATGGAATGGATGAAGGAATGGAACGGATCAGGTAATGGAATGGACAAGGTAATGGAATGGACAAGGTAATGGAATGGATCATTACCATTCCATGTGTTGTTTAGTTGCCATGTGGGAATGAAACAAAACATTATTTTATGTTGTTGGATAAGCAGGAAAAGATGAAGGAATAAAATCGGTGGTGAGTGGTGGAGAGTGGCGGTGATGTTGGGTGGTGATATGTGGCGGTAGCGGTGGCGGCGGCAGTGGCGGTGACGGTGGATGGTCGTGATGGTGTGTGGGAGACAATGGTGAGTAGTGGTGGTGGTTGGTGGCAGTGATGGTATGTGGTGGGTGGCAGCGGTGGTGGGTGGGTGAAGGTGGTGGGTGGTGGTGGTTGATGGCGGCGACGTCAATGATGGGTGGTGACGGCGAGGGTGGGCGACGATGGTGGGTGGTGGGCGACAGTGGTAGGTGGTGGGCGATGGTGGTGGTCGGCGTTAGGTGGTGTTGGATGGCGGCGGTGTGTGGGTGACGGTGGTGGGTAGGTGGGTGAAGGTAGTGGGTGGCGGCAACAACGGTGGTAGGTGGTGACAACGTTGGTGGGTGGTGGTGGTAGTGGTGGCGGGCAACGGTGGTAGGTGTTGGGCGACGGTGGTGGATGGTGACGGCGGTGGTGGGTGGTGACGATGGTGGTGGTGGGTGGTGGGTTATGGTGTTGTTAGTAAAAGGTGAATGGGGGATAGAATGAAAAAAAAAACATGGGAGGTGGATGGAATGGTTTTGAGAGAATGAAATGCCTTGTGGAATGGGTGATTCCATTCCTTTAACCAACCAAACACACTATTTTTCATTACCTCGTAATAGTCCATTCCATTCCCCTCATCATACCAAACGCTACCTTAATACTTGGAAAACAAAAATCTCTAAGGATGATTTTGATTAAGTTGGTGTTAGAAAATCTCTTGGTATATTATTTCTCTATTTACAAAATGTTGGTAATGAGTATTATGAAAAGATTCTTGTCAGCGGGAGCTAAAATGGAAAAAAAAATAATTGGGTGGCTTGGGACAGGGTGACTCTTCCTAAACGATGGGTGGGTTAGGGATAATAAACTGAAAGATACTAATGATGCTTTAGTTCTTAAAATGGGGGTGGGGGTATGATATGGAGGGTGGGAGTCTTTGGCGAAGGATTGTTGATGGTTGTCATGGTAGGAGTTTTAGTTTGTCGTTTTTACCATGCAACAAATACATTGCTGGGTGCTGGAAAAATATAGCGAGGGAGGGAGATACTATACTTTCAAATGGGAAGAAATTCCAAGACCATGTTCGAGGAGTCGTAGGGGATGGGAGGACAATACAATTCTGATCCGATCCTTGGCTGTTTGATGACACTTTAATGTTCAAATGGCCGAATCTATTTGCTTCGGAAAAGGAGAAATGGTGCAAAGTTGCTGATATGATGTTGGTTACGGGCACTGGGGTAGATCTTGTTGGTAGTTGGGGTTCATACTCCAACTTCGTAGGCAGAGATAGAGGAGATGCAATTTTATGTAGGGAGTGTTTGGTTAGGTTTCAATTTTGGGGAAGGAGTTATAAATGGAAATAGGGGGGGGGGAGTTGGGCCAATTTTCAGTGAGATCCGCAAAAAAGGGTTATTCAAGAGGGTCGTCAAACAAGGAGATTATTTTCGTTTGAAATGGATTTCATGGGTGCCGCTTAAATGTAATATATTGGTTTGGAGGGCGGAAATGAACCGGGTGGCGACTAGGGTGGAGCTGGGAAGACGTAATGTGTGCCTTCACAATCTAACATATGCTTTATGCAGTTTTGATGCAAGAGTCTACAGTGCATCTCTTCACGGCTTGCATAGTTTCGAATAAGGTTTGGGACCAGTTGGGAAATTGATGCAAGATGGAACCGATTGTGTATTTTAGTTTCGCGACATTATGAAGCTACATGAAAGACTGACTTGTTGAAGAAGGGGTAAGAGAATTATCCAAGGTATTATGATTTGCCTTTTTGGTGGATATGGAAGGCTATGAATGATAAGAAGTTTAAAAGTAAGGAGATTAAGGCTATAGAGATACTGGAGATGTGAAGTGTACGACATATTTTTTATTAAAGTACGGTCTAGCTTTAAAAAGATCGTTTCGAGAGATTTGGTTGAATCCTCTTTATATGTTGTAATTAGTTTGGTGGTTCGAGGTCCTCGTTTTGAGGACAGGCAGTTTTGTTCTTTGAATAAAAGTGAATGTAAACAAAAAGGAAATGAATAATATGTTATCAGGATCAAATACACAGTGAAAGAAAAATAGGAAGTCATATGAAGGATATCAAACGGACTCTGATTGAACTTATTCAAGCGACATTGGAACCGTCTCATCGAACCTTACAGTAATGTAATTTCGTTTTTAACAAAATCAATACATTACCATTTCGAATAAAAGTGTAAACTATCTTTTTATATATGTTATCATTGATTTTTTTTCTAATTACCATCTTAATCTTGGTTTCAAAAGAGGAGAAACTAGATGTCCAAACAGGTTGTGGCGGAGATAATGGATTGGGTGATAACGTGGCGAAACTAGTTGTTAAAATAGGTCGACGTTTAGCGGCTATTTGCACAATCTATATATATATTACGCTAGCCCATCACTATTGATTCTCAACTAGAAAGATATTAATGGAACGATAAACCTGAAGTATTCATGATGGATAATTTGACGGGTAATTCATTATGAGACCGTCTATTCGGGTATGAAACTGCGTATATGATTAGTTTTGAAAGAATCAATGGATATGAGATTAGATGATGCTCGTGTGTTTACCTTAACATAGTTATTTGACTATCTGTCACGTATTCTCATCCCTAGAACGATCAAAGAGTTCACTTCGACAAGACTATCGGTTCCTATTTGTGCAACTCTTAAAGTGAAGATCTTAGCCATACATTCGTCATCTCGAACATTGCTATCCAGTTTTTAGGTTTTCTAACAAGTGTAGTGCGTTTTAAAACTTAACAACTACTTTTTTTTTAACGGAAAAGGAGACTTTTATTCCACCAACGAACTAGCAAGAAGCTAGAGGTACACCAAAAAAATACGAAAAACACGAAAAATACATCACCAAACCCGAAACACCTAAAACTAACCGCAAGAGACCCCCAAAACTATGCTAACCGATCAAATTGTTGGGACCGGAAGCATCATCTTGAACCTTGACACTTTAACACCGTTTCTAACCCGACGGCTTCTCCCTTGGATCTTACCATTCTCTTTTCCAACCACAACCATTGTCTCATTCCAAGTAATACCCGTATTGGAAATATTATACATTTCACTGGACGAGCCAAGTGACAAATCCAAATGATCGATTTTAGGACAAGCCTTCTTCCGAGACTTAGGCGCATAACAACTACTTGATACATAAAAAAATTAACTTCGAACACCTTGTCTTTTAATGTGGTTTAACAAATTAACTCAACAGCACCACCACCTTTCGATATTTTCATCAAAATTTACAAAGCTTATATTTTAGCTAGTCAAACTAATTTGACACATTTCAGCCCTAACCTTTTAAACATATTAATTAGTTTCTCAATGAAGCGTCTCACTTTTATAAAACTCATATTAAGTTATGTATTAATATTTATACATCAGGCACAATACATAAACAAATATGTATACTTGTGTCACCTTGAAAACAATGTCTTGAAAACCAAATCAAACCGAGTGATAGGACTAGTTTGTTAGGAATCGGCCACGGGCCACCTTACCGGCCGATCCGGTCCGGATTTCAAAACAATGGTTACATTTTAAACGGTATGTTTATCTTTTAGCATTTGATTTTTGGATCGACTTGTTTCATGTTTAATATGAGTAACATTTTAAGTGATATTTAAACGTATCCATTGTTTATATCGATGACCCAATACAATTTCCAAAACCCTCCAATCATTGGGTTATTCTTTAAGTGATAACCCATAGAATATACGGGAGACAAAAGCGGTTTGTGCACGTATATGACTATATATACTATAAAAGGTCGTGAACTTCAACGTTGCAAGATGTGGACTGGACAGTGGACATTATTGATATGATTTGGTGGAGTCATGGCCTTACTCTTTGTCACGTATATATATATTAATAATTTATTATGTTTCTCATAATGTTCTATCCATAGTATCAAGAGTATATGACTATATGCTGGGATATCGTGCAAATTTCATTCATCATTTCTTTACTAATATAAAAACCATCTTGTTAGAATTGGCCTTTACAACATCAATCCAATTTGGTTTGTTAGCAAGTGGTTTTTACAATATATATGATTAACTAGTTTATCCCTTGAAACCTTTCCATAATTGACAAATCTAATATAAAGTGATAAAATTGACGTACCACAAAAGATTTAGACCGTTTTTCAGATTTATTCAAAGGATCAACACTTAATAACTCATAAAACCTACTAATTCTACATGTGCACCTCTTGCTCAAGTGAATGAAGTCTCTGTACAACTTTGTTACTTCTTCAAGACATTTTAAAGCCACGGTGTGAACTATGGGTAGCAAAAAAACCCGAGCTCAACGGGTATACCCGAAGCATTTGGGATGGGTATACCTGATACCCGACGGGTATGAGACGGGTTTGGTTTTGGAAAAAAAAAAATATTTTACGAGTATGGGACATGTATGGTATTAGGTGATTCATTAATCATGTATAGGCACGTCACTAATTATGTCCAAACCAGTAAATATGAATTTTATTTTCAATAGGTGTTAACATTGGAGTTGTACATTGTTTTAGGTTAGGTATTAATATTAAAGTTATATATTGTTTTAGGTTAGATGTTAACATTAGAGTTATACATTGTTTAAGGTTAGACGTTAATATTGGAGATACATTGTTATTTGTTTAAGAGTAAGTGCTACCCGAAGCTTTCATGCATGTAACTGTAAAGCGCATCAGACTATTTCATATGTAAAATTGATATGTCATATTAGAGTTCCTACCTCGGGACGCTCCCGGGGCATAATCTAGTAATACTATAAAAGAAAAAATAAATAAATATATATATATATATACATGCAAAAACCAACGGGTATACTCGATACCCGCAGGTATGCTCTATACTCGACAGGTAATACCCAACAAATACCCGATGGGTAATGAGACGGGTATGGTATGAGATTTTATAACCGGGTATGGATATGGTATTAGCAAAACCCGACCCGTTGTCATGCCTAATGTGAACCTAGAAAAAAAAAACAACGAAATTGATATCAAATAATATGTCATGATGATGATAATGATAGGCGATTCTGATGTGTAAAGTGAGCATATGTGAAACAATGACATACTTGTTCAATATTTATTATGAATATACAATTGATCACCTTGGGTGAAACCAAATAAAATAATCAATAGGTAAGTGAAGATCCTTTTCGAAGATAAATAAAAATGATCTAACTGCTATCGACTAAAACGATTGTAGGATGATAACTTTTCATGTCTCCCGACTATTTTCTCTACTCACATATGCCAGTTGATTTCAAATTACATACATTAAAAACGATCTAAGAGGCGTGCATGCTAGAGTGATTAATTATCACTTATCACATGATTATCAATTACAAATTAGTAAACCAAAGCTTTTCTAATATGTCCCAATTACTAGAACTCTCGAAAATTCAAAGAATAAGAACTAGGTTTCAGGTAAATTTAACGGTTTACAACTATTCATTAAAACAAGACTAAATTACAACTTTTGTTCTTTATGTTTATACCAATTTTGAACGCATGTTCTTTAACTTTAAAATTGACGAGTCTTGTACTCTATGTTTCAAAATCTGGCACGGTTTATCCTTTAACCTAACCCAGTTTATTTTTATCGTTAACTTATGTCATGTGCAAGGCATATGAGGGCAGGTACATGATTTTACTCGTTTAGTTAAAATATAAATAATTAACAAAATAAAAAAGAATTAATATCTCTCTGATATACGTTAAATTACACATATAAACGTCCCCGTTTAACTCCCATTTTCAGACGTTTTGACCTTATACACATGAATTGGTACTTATTTGGGTATCTTTGCGATTTCAGGTCTTAAACGATGTCCCGGAAGCATAACAGACGAAAAAACGAAGTTTTCAGCGCGAAAACGGGAACTCAGGCTCTGTGAGCGGCCGCTCACTCCCTGTGAGCGGCCCGCTCGCTCATCCAGATATTTCCAGAAACCTTCCAAAAGCCCTACGTCAGCTCTGCCACTTGCCTGTAAAGTGAGCGGCCCGCTCACTCCCTCCGAGCGGCCGCTCACAGGACCTGTTCAGCTTTAAATACTCCATTTCAGCCACTGATCGATTATTGGGTCTTGGAGATGCGATTTTGGGCGATTTTCGGACGAATCAAGCTGCTGGAAAGCCGTGGAACAAGCTCGGGAATCCATCCAATCCATCCTTCATCATCCAATCCATCTCTTTAGCATTCTTATGGTTTGATCCTTTAAGCTTTTTAAGATCTAAATCTGATTTTGTATGCTATTGTGATGTTATTTTAGTTAATCGTACGTCTACGGGCAAGAACATTAGTATTAGTTAGTATTTAAAACAATCGTTTGTATGAAATCATGTTTTGTATGAATTTGGCGTTTTTTCATGTTTGAATCTTGATTGATCATAGCGTAACCTTGTTTCGTTGTTGTTAGATTTGTAGTTGTGTTTGGATGACTTTGATGATTGTCGGATGTGTTAGGCGGATTACTTGTTGAAGAAACCGTCCGTTTAATCGTCCGATAGTAGACTAGTTAACTTATTAATAAAGTTTACACCAGGAAACTGTAACCGGGTATTGGTTTGGTTAAAGTCACTTGAATAACGATTATGAATGTTTACCGACACGTAAAAGAGTTTTAAAAGCTTAATGGTGTTGTTACCAATCTTTGACACGGTTAATTATCTTTGTTAGTTATTTTGGTGAAAATGGCGATCTTAGTAGATTTGTGTTCAAAGTTGGTAAAATGGAATAGGTTGTGAAATGCTCTACTTTATGCTAGTCTAAGTGGTCGTATTGTGTATTCGATATTGCTTTCCTTAACTAGTGCGGTTGAGGACTCCCGAAAGGTGATACTAACCTATCTTTAAAGATTCTCATGAGATCATATCAGCTGTGCACTAATGAACAACTTGAAGTGGTTAACGTGTGTATTCGTGTAGCTTTCTGTATAGTTGTCATGTTAGGATGCCCGAGAGGGAACTAACTGTCGGAAAATGGGAATGTTGATCACGCCTTTATTTCTTATTATATGTAGATGACATGCTAGGATTGGCGTATTATAGTTTACATAGTTATATTTTCTATTTGGAGTCGTAGTTAACTTATTTACATGTTATAGAATTAATCTAGTTATAAACAAACTCAACTTATCTTTTCCTACTGGTAAATCGGGATAGAGTTTTAGTACCATTGCTTCACGCGCGTCCATGGATTGATATCTGGTTCTTATCTGTACATTACTACATATATGACAGGGTACACTTGCCCTATTGTGTGTGTTTTAATATTTAGGTCTAAACCATTTTTATAAATATTAAAGCAGAAACGTGTGTTAAAATCAGTGCAAAATTATGTGTATATCCGCACACGTCACTCTCTCTCTTTATATATATAGCCTCATCAAACTCCCGACCACCGCCTATGACCGCCGCCAAACTACAAAATCCAACCACCAGAAAAACTTCACTGTCTGTATAAAGTTGGAAAATAATTTTGTAAAGTATTTTCTGTTTTCATTTAATATAAAATAGATCTACTTTCATTAATAATGAATAACTTGATTTAAAATGCTTAAAAATATTAAACTACAATATTTTCTGAAATAATAATTTTTATAGGGGCTAAATATGATAGAAGAAATTTTATAAATTTTTTTAGAATCACTCAAATCGGATTTACCATGAAATAATAATAATTTTTTAAAACATATTTTCTAAAAGTAAAAATACAAATAATGAAATTGGGATGCTAATAAGCTTCTGTAAAATTTATAGAAATTTTGGAGTTGTAAATGTATTTAAATAATTATTAGAACCATTAAATGAATAATATATAATTAAAGATAACAAAGATATTGGACGGGGTTAGCGTAATGGACCTGTGGTCTGCAAAAGTTTCAAATAAAGGGCACACGGTATAATTTTTAAAGATAAAGGACACACGGTGCAATTTGAGGTAAACATAAAACACAAAACGAGTAATTCTCCGTAATTATAATAAGAAGATCATCTACGCCACTGTAAGAATCATGAACCCTCGACTTATATTGTTTTATAGTAAATGCTTTAGGAGGGAATACATAAGTGCTTTACTATAATAGAACATTTATCATTGGAACTATCGTGAGAAGAAATTGCTTTTAATCTTATAAGGGAATGTGAGAAACTACTAGGGACAGTGCTGTCTAGCTATTACTTCGCTAACTCGTTTCTTGATCCTGGGAGGAGGGCAAGAACCACCCGTATCTACCATTGTCAAAGTGGTAATCACATTTATTTTCCTTCTTTGTGATCTTATCGGTAAAGCACATTTTCTTCAAAAGAATAATAAATCAAGTATTATCAAAGAACTGACTAATCCTTTAATTAAAACACGGTCTCACCAACTTTATATTGTCAGAAAAGTATTTTTGGGCATGAGTTTGGTAACTCAATATATATAAGGACAAGATATCATGGTCGTCAATCGTGAATCCTGAAAAGTAAAGATGTTATCTCTATGCAAGTTTGATAAACAGCCTGACCTGACAACCCGAATCATATAACCGGGATGTCACAGTAAAACACGTAACAATTGCTATTCTAAGTGTCAATATGAGTAGTAATAAAATGAACCGATAATGAGTAAAAATCCACCAAAAAGCATAAGAAAATCCCCCTATTACATTTATTTCTTTAGACCCTAACCTACACATTTGAAAGAGGAGGGGAAACAAAGAAATCTATCGTACCACCAACCTTTTCCATCGCTTCAACTATAATCTATACATATAATAAACCAAAGCCATTTTATTGATATGGCACTCAAAGAGAGTATTCTCTTCATTGAGTGTGCCATGTGTCATCCCATGTGGCAAGGGCTTTATTTTAGGAAAATAATAATTTAAAATTTAAATCAAAATTAGATTTTTATCTCTAATGTTTCCTCCCATAACTTTTAAACGTTAATATCTTTTATATACGAGATTTTTTAAAGAAAAAAATTACACCAAATTAACGAACGTTTTATTATCTTTCCAACGGGTACTATAGTGCTATATATAAAACGGAGAAAAAAACGACTATTTTTTGTGTGGTTTTGTTTGTACAGGAAAAAAAACACAAAGTGTTCAGGTTATTCATTAATCATGTATAGGTAAGTCATTAGTTATGTTCAAACCAGTAAATATGAATTTTATTTACAACATGTGTTAGCATTGGAGTTGTACATTCTTTTAGGTTAGGTTTTAATATTAGAGTTATACATTGTTTAAGGTTATACACTAACAGTGAAGATACATTGTTAATTGTTTTAGGTTAAATGCTACCCGAAGCTTTCCTGCATGTAACTGTAAAACGCATCAGTCTATTTCAAATGTAAAATTGATATTTCAAATTAGATTTCTCATCCCGGGACGCTCCCGGGATATAATATAGGATCTTACATAATCTTCTAAAATATTCCACATAAATCAAATCCAATTTTAAAAATAAAAAAAGCTTACAAAATGTCGTACCATCTATAATTAAAGTATGCATTATTGATAATTTTGAAAAACGAAAGTGTTTAATTACTTTAACTACTCAAATCACTTTATAAATGTTTATTGGGAAAATGACCAAAATGACCTGTTGACCGAGTGATTTGCATAAATAGCCCCTTCCCCTCTTTTTGGAGAGAGGGGTCACGGTTCCCAACACGTCTGAGGCGTCTCCCGAGAGGCTTCCCATTTCAGCTAACAGAGGACCGCCACGTGTCGTTGTTGATCCCGAAACTGACCTGAGACGTGAGACAGACCTGAGACGTCTCAGAGACGCCTCCGGTGACGTCTCCGAAGACGTCTCCGGTGAAGACGAAGAACAAGAAAAAAAAAACAGAGGATAATGAAACTTCGTCGGAGAAGACGAAGAACTCACCGGAGAAGACGACCGGAGAAGACGAAGAACTCACCGGTGCTTCACCATCACCACTACCAACGCCAGCTGCTGCTAGTTATATTCAAGTGAATAGCTTAAACAACTTTGATCCAGTACCAAGCATGGCGTTTTTGTGTATGAATTGTTTATTATTCTCCAACCTTCTTGTTCTTCTGCATTCATCACAACAATGGCTGTTCAGCTTTCTTCTGCTCCTTTTCCCCATGGTTGCTTACCTCACTCCAGTAAGTTTTTCTTTATTTCTTTTCCCTTTTCCTCCATCATATTATACTAATAACAATAATAATATTAGCAAACAACATGTCTTGATCTGTATAGTATATGAAATTCGGGATAACATGGGTTTGTGTAGAGAGAGATAGAAAAGAGGGGTGAGAGAGTGTCAAACACAAAGAAGACGGTTCAGAGAGTGAAAGGGAGAGAGTGAGTGAGGAGAGAGAAAGCAAGGAGAGAGAGAGTGATGAGATGTCAGCTTTGTATTGGTTCATATGGGAAGCCTCTCGGGAGACGCCTCAGACGTGTTGGGAACCGTGACCCCTCTCTCCAAAGAGAGGGGAGGGGGCTATTTATGCAAATCACTCGGCCAACGGGCCATTTTGGTCATTTTCCCATGTTTATTTCATAGCCACTTTGTGAATAATTTTGTCAAATTGTTTTGATTTCATCCAGCCAAGATGATTATGTATGTGTATTTGAGGTTTTTAATCGTTTATTTTAAGGTGAGAATAAATACATCTAAAAAATAAGTTGTTTTATATGTATTGTTATAATGGTTTGTACACATCATTATAATTACCTATTTTGTTCACGTGTTATACATGGCAACTTAGTAAGGTTAGGCGTAACATTGTAATTGGTTTAGGCAGGCTGTTATAATGTTATACACACGATTGTAATTGATTTAGATGCACAAATATTTTATGTTTTTGACTACTATGAGCTTACAACTTATTTTGGGTGTATTGGTGGAGACTTCCTAGGAGGCCACTCATCTCGGTATCATTATCACCTAAACACTAAACACGTTTAATTATGAGTTTTCCTCTCATATATAATCATTGCACTCAAAACATGTTGGTGATATATGAGTGTTGGTATTTCCTATGGACCCAACATCTCATTTTTATGTCAATGTGAGATTTAAATAGGGTGTTACAACCACCCTTTAGGGACTTATCGTCCTCGATAAGCTTTGCATCACCATCCCCATGAGGGATGTGATATTTGCCTAAGGCTTCCTTTTGAAGACCCAAGGAACTTATCATTAATGATGAGGGTTGCGACACTAGAGTTACTTTGATACAATTTGTAACATTGTGTCTCTCGTACCATCAATATTGTCTGTTTTGCCCACTATAAATTCACAAATTTACTATTGGTTGTCTGCGTTGAGACTTCTTAGCAGACCAACTATCATCTTAGTATTCTCATTTAAGCACGCTTAACAGTGGAGTTATCCTGTCATCCACAACCATTACGCCAAAAATGCGTGATGATATTTGAGGTCTGTTATGTTTTAGACCCAATATCTATAATGTGCATGGGCGATGTGTAATTAGTGTAGGATGTTACGCACAATCATTGATTTTATAACATATTTTTGTAAGTATAAATTGAAGTGTATAAGAAAAATACTTTAGTGAATCATATAATGTGCGTATACACACATATGATATGAGATCAAATTACGGGATCATACATATGTCATTTTCTGAATATAAATATACCTTATTATATTCACTCTTTCAGACTGGTTTGGTGTGGCCAATGACCTCCAGCCCAGCTGGGGAGAGGTGGGAGGGTTTACCTCTTAAGAGGGTTCCCGCCCGGGCTTGGTCTTGAGTTCGAATCCTGCACACCACGAAAAAATTCCCTGTAACGGTTTGAGATAACTTCAAAGTGGACACCGGTGCGTGGGTAGAGATTCAAACTCGAGTCGAGGGGTTGTCTGTCGATTGGGTTTACCGCTGAAACACACCTTCCAAAAAAAAAAGACTGGTTTGGTGTGGTTATTAATGCAAGTGATAATATACAATAAACTCTATTTCAGTCCATTATTAATTAGCCATAATTGAAAATTGAATTATATGTTAGCTTGGTTAGTTTACTTTTTATAATTTTAATGTTTACATGATTACGAATCTTTAATCACATCGACCAAATTTAAAACAAAAGTTAACCCACTAACTTGAGACCCTCTTAGAATTGGTTCCATTTAAACACATCCAAAAAAACTACATCATGTCACATTGACGGTTGATCTAACATGTTTGTTAAACCTGATTGTCACCCTTTTTACCTGTTATCTAAATTTGTTTAAACTGTTGTGATACCATTTTAACATCCGTTACTACTCGATATTCTTAGCGAAGTGTAAAAAGTTTGTTATTTAATGTATTTTTATAATGTGTTATCCCTGAAACAAATTTTTTGTTACCCCTTAAAATATTTTTTATAAAATGTTACCCCTTGATATTTTTTCTAGATCCGCCACTGGATATAATCTTATATTTTATTTTATTTTTATTGTTTAATTCATTTGTTGTTGTGAATATTATATATCTATCAGATAATAAATATAAATTACTTAAGATTCTAAATATGTAAATAGCAAGACTTAAGTGTTATGTACTCTCTTATCAAGTGGTCATGGGTCTACATTACCAGCTAAACAAGATATGTGCTGGTTATATTAGATTAGTGTCTTAACAAAGTTTTGGATAAACATCCCATCTTTTTCACTAATAAATCATGTATTAATTGTAAAAGTAAAAGAACAGACTCGTGTAATAAAACAATTTTCACTGTTTATACTACTATTGAGAGTTATGTATCTAATATTATTTGTTTGTCCGGACACTTTTCACCAACAATGACTTAAAATAACATGACAGTGATGTAACGTAACATTATGAATATATAGCCCGTTGACCGGGCCATTTGCACAAATAACTCTTGCACCCCCCCTTAGGAGAGACGGGACACGGCTCCCAATGAGCCTGAACCGTCTCCCAAGGGGGCTTACCGTTTCAGCCAACAGACGACCGCCACGTGGCGTTGTTGATCCCGAGGCTGTCCCTGCCGTCTGAAGCCGTCTTGGGAACCGTCTGAAACGGCTCAAAGTGTTTCGGGAACCGGCTTTCGGGTCTTTCGGGAACCGGCTGAAGCCGGGTCACATTTTACAATGGTGACTCGCCGTCTCCCGAGACGTCGTCTCCGGTGAGTCCCGATGGTTCGACCGACGCTTCGGTGTCCAGGTCACCACCTATAAATAGCGTCTCCCGTCTCCCGTCAGAACATCCAAACCACCACCACCGTCTAACAGTAGCAGCACTATCCAAACCACCACCACCACCGTCTAACAGTAACAGCACCACCACACAACCACACCGTCCACCACCACCGTCTAACAGAAATGGCACCCCAAAGATGGACAGAAGAACAAGAGATTGCACTTGTATCTGCTTGGCGCCACGTTGAAGAGAGCACCCACCAAACGAACAAATGGTTTCGTATCCAACACGAGTATAACCGGCTGGTTGGAGGGTCTGACCGGACAACGGACTCACTTAGCCGGAAATTGAATGATTTGACAACGAAATGTCAAATCTTCAACTCGTACCACAACGCGACACTTCAGTTGGTACCCCGTGGCTTTCCCGAAGACACGTCAATTCGACACTCCAAAAGACAGTATAAAAACGGGCAGGGCAAAGAATTTAAACATTTGTCCGCCTGGCAAATGATGAGGGATTATCTTAATTAGTTTATTTGTAATCGAATTTTATTTTATGTTTTTTATGTTTTTTTATTAATGTTTATTTATGTTTTTTTTAGTGTTTTTTTATATAAAAGTAAATATTTCATAATATTACAATAACAATATTATTACAAAAACAATAAACAAACTATACTATTACAATAACAATAAACAAACTATACTATTACAACAAACTTCCCAAACTATACTATTACAACAAACTTCCTAAATTTACTTGCTTAGAACTAAGAACTTTGTTTGAATGGTGTATGTGCGCTACATAGACAAAGAACTCTTCTTGCAAATAAAATAGACTACCACATTGTCAATGCAAATTACACGGGTTAACCCACGCGCAGATGCAACAACAATCCAAGTAGTCGTACGCAGATGAAACAACAATCCAAGTAATCGGACATTATTTTCGTAAGCCGGTAGGCTTCGGTTGGCAAACCAAAAAACATTTTGGAAGATGAAAGGTTTGGGTGGTTGGTGCAAATTTTGTTAAATGAAATCCGGTATTTATATACAATTTTCAGACGGTTCAGACGGTTCCCGAGACGGCTTGAGACGGCATGGGGAAGTGTGAACCGTCTGGGGAGAGAGACGGTTCAGCCTCGGGATCAACAACGCCACGTGGCGGTCGTCTGTTGGCTGAAACGGTAAGCCCCCTTGGGAGACGGTTCAGGCTCATTGGGAGCCGTGTCCCGTCTCTCCTAAGGGGGGTGCAAGGTTCATTTGTGCAAATGGCCCGGTCAACGGGCTATATCGGTCATTTTCCCTTTTTTTTAACTATAAATTCGGATCATTGACGGATCACTGGAGTATCATTGTGTTACGAATGGAACCACCCGATTATATCCATCTCCCCTAGGCAATAATGCATATACACCAATCTTGAAGGAAACCCAGTAAATCTGGGAAACAACCCCCCTTTGGGAATCGAACCTAGGACCTAATGGTTCATAAGCCTTATTAAGCCTGAGATGTCACTAGGCTATAATGTCACAAGCATTTTTTTTTTTTTGAATGGTTAACTTTATTAAACACCAAAGCTCAAAACAACCTGTGTCACGATAACAGACATGCTGTCGAGCCAAACCAATTACATCAAGTTAAATCTACACCAATTATCCCCAACCTACATTCTTACATTTGTGTCTATTTTTAAACCAAATAAAACTTAAAGATTTCACCAACGTCACAATCTCCATGATTTTGCATTCTTTGTGTGAGAATGTAGATTTAAGACTAAAGATTCATGTATCTCACACATTCACAAAGTAAAATACATTAGCTACTGTCTAGTTTTATTTTTAAAAACTTTTGTTATTTAAATTTTAGAACTTTAATAGTATTTAAAATTCTATTGAGATTCTTTCCTTTTTTAGGGGATGCATTTGTGTTTTGTTTTGCAGGGGATGCACCAGAAGAAGAAGACAAAAGAGTGTCAATTAGAATAATGACACGTGGTTAACAAGGATTGGATAAGATGGAATAAGGTGTCTATGTGTCGAACCATAATACCATGGGCCACTTGCATCCTGTTTTTCGTGTTCGTGTACTGAGGAGACTCCCATACGGTCACATGTTGTGTGTATGTCTTTGGCCACCAACCATATTTCCTCCATACCCAATCAAATACAAGAAAAAATATTTTAATTTTTATCATATAAATAAAAATAGTGGTGTTTTATTTTTATAATTGTGGTGGAAACTCTTGAAGTTAATCTTTTTTTTTGCCATGTATAAAAATATGTACATGTACTGATGCACGGGCTTGTTCTTTTTCTATACAATATGTAATATTAAGAGTCGACTGATCAGTGATGGACCCGTGATTTTTACTCATCAGGGTCGGTTTTTCTTGATATTTAATATGTTTACTTGACATTCAAATAACGATAACTTACTGTTGTATGTAAAACCAAGAGCAAAAATGAGGTTGTTAAAGTTATCATCAGCACGAAAAGATAAATAACTATTTGATAATCATTTATACATGACTATTGAAATACTTAATCAAAGTCGATACTCATTTTTGTGTTTTCGCTTCTTTTGTCAAACACAATATGTATAGATATATAGATTGATCTTTCTAAGTATGTTCAAAAATCATAGGGGTCGGGTTCGAACATCCAAGAAGCCAGTTAAAAAACTGTACTATACTTAAATATATAAATATATAGCAAAAATGCGGGGTTGGTTGCCCTCGCACCCTATATAGTAGGTTCCTCAATGCGAGTTACCTCATAAGTATTTAGACAATAATCCCTGTAGATAATTTGTGTGGCAGATACAAAAGAAGACATGGTTGGATTCATTCCTACATGACTATTTCACTATAATGATCTTGGTCCGATTAATATACTTTTGTGTTATTGGGCTTTGGTAGGATTTTCTTAAGTGGACAACATTGAAAGATTAAAACTAAAATGGATGTCTCCTTTATCAGTTATCCATATATTAAACAACTAACAACCGAACCCAGGAAATCTCATGAATAGTGACGGTATTAGTAGGTTCTAGGGAGGGTGGGATGTAGGCAAACCTTACCCCCATCGTTAGAGCTAGAGAGCCTGCTTCCAGAGAGATCCCCATATATTAAAGTGAAATATATGGGGACTAGCTTTTATCCCGGGAGCGTCCCGGGCTGAAATATCTAATATAACATATCAATTTTACATATGGAATAGACTGATGCGCTTTACAGTTACATGCAGGAAAACTGTAATCGGCCATTCTAAAAAGAACTAACATGAAATAAGAAAAAAAAAGTTATTTATTGAAATAGTATTATAATAACCATACATATATTTTAGTTACATACTATAAAGTTTTTAGTTTATGATGGTGCACGTATATTGCAAATATCGACTGCATTAGTCTAAGGGTTATGTGATGCGTTAAAAAAATCATGGGTATATGATCGGGTATATAGTTCGGGTATTTGGGTATGTGGTTTCGGGTAATGGGGTCGAGTATCACTTAATCCCAGACCCGACCCAAACCCACAATTTTTTTTAAACTAATCACAAACCCGACACAGTACCTGTCGGGTTACAAAAAGTAGTCGTTTTTTTCTCCGTTTTTTATATCACACTATGATACTCGTTGGAAAGATAATAAAACGCTCGTTAATTTGGTGTAATTTTTTTCTTCAAAAAAATCTTGTATATAAAAGATATTAACGTTTAAAAGTTATGGGAGGAAACATGAGAGAGAAAATAATAAATGTTTAATATTTAAATTTAGTAGATTATGTTTTAATATATTATTTGTTTTTTTTTAATTGGTGAGTAGGTGCCACATATGATCCTACATGACATCTATCAAAGGAGAGAATGCCTAAATAAATGACATGTAGGATTTCTCCCTTTGCAATCTATATATATATATAAAACAAAGCCCTTTTGCTGACGTGGCGTCCATTGGTTCATTCAATCCCTCCTTGAAATCGCCACGTGACATCTTAATGGAATGTTTTTTATGTTTTTAATTTTTTTGTTTTTTTATTAAAAGAAAACTCTCTCTCCTTTCCGATTATTACACGCCTTATTCCCCACTCAAAACCCTAATAATCCTTCTCCTCCTTCTTCTTCACAACCCTATTCAAATCAAACCAAACCAAACGAAAAACACCAACATATTCAGAATAGCCAGGCCTCTCTAACCTTCTACAATTTTTTTCTTCTTCCCCGAATATTTTTTACTTTCTTCTCTGACAACCAAATCTTTCACTTTCTTCCCTAACCTTCATCCCTCATCTTTTTTAGGGCTTTGCATCTCTGGTGAGTAGTTCGTTGGTTGTTGTGCAAATCATAAAGCTTTATGGATTCAACAATTATCTCTGGCGAGTAGTTCGTTGGTTTCATCACTAGATAAAGAAGATATTATCATATTCCACAAGGCAAAAGTCATACAAATTGACTAAAAAAACACAGACGACAGAGTAACAGACCATCATCGTCTCCATCCATCCTCCGATCCAATCGCCATGGCCGGCATCTCCACTCCCCGTCGTCCAACCACCACCACCACCTGGACCCGCTCTCTCCTCCCCTTCACCTCCAAACCCACCAAACCCATTCGCAAATCACGCAAACGATCCGCCCTCACCACCTTCATCTTCTCCAATCTCTTCCTCATCACTCTCTCCATCTCCATCCTCTTCTTCCTCCTTATCTTCTACCTCTACGCTTTCCCCAAACCCATCTTCCCCACTACCCGACCCACCACTACCCGACCCGTCAGGTTTCGTAAGCCGGGTCGGGTTCCTTTGCCGAGTAATGGGTCGGGTTTGGGTCTAAATGATGCTGTTGCTGCTGTTGATCTGACGACGAAAGGTTTGTATGATAGGATTGAGTTTAAGGATGTGGATGGTGGGCCATGGAAGCAAGGATGGAGGGTTAATTATAAAGGGGATGAGTGGAATGATGAGAGATTGAAGGTGTTTGTCGTCCCGCATTCGCATAATGATCCCGGTTGGAAGCTTACTGTTGAGGAGTATTATGATCGTCAGTCTAGGCATATTTTGGATACCATTGTTGATACTCTTGTGAAGGTCTGTGATCTGGTTTAGTTTGTTGAATTTGGTTGTTGTTGAATGTTTTGAATTGATTGGTTTGTTTGGTGATATGTTTTGATGAGTTTTTAGGATGAGAGGAGGAAGTTTATATGGGAAGAGATGTCTTACTTGGAGAGATGGTGGAGGGATGCGCCGGACGCGAAGAAGGAAGCGTTGACTCGGTTGTTGCAGAATGGGCAGTTGGAGATTGTTGGAGGTGGTTGGGTTATGAATGATGAGGTAATATTGAGTTCACTCTCACTTGGTTTAGTTATGTATTGTTTCTTGCTTGATTGCTTCTTGATTTCGTTGATTTTGATCATTTAGTCTTTAGCCTTTAGTTATAAGTTTAGTTATTCTATAAGCAATTAATGGATCACAAGGGGCTGTGGTCTTGGTTTTAAAAGCGCACCTGGGCTCAAGGCGCATCAATGACATAGGCAATTGCTTTTTCGCTTAGCACCTAGAGTAAAACCAAAAGCTTGGTTTTAAAAAGCGCAAAGCGCACAAAAGCGACGAGGTCTAAAACCGAGGCGCAAAGCGCAAAAGCGGTGGGCTTTTCGTACGCGAGGCGCAAGACAATTATATAATTTTTTTATATATGCTATAGGTTTTTAGCATTATTTACTCAAAATATAGATACAAATAAGGTATATATATGATTTAACTAAAATGTACAACCTTTTTAGCTACATGTATAACAATTTTAAGCACAAAAACATCATGTGTACAAAAAGAGCGATTTTCTCGCTTTTTTTTCTTGCGCTTTTCGTACACTGCTCGCCTAGGGTTACATAAGGCGCACGGATTTGCGCCTAGGGGCGCTTAAGCGCGCCTAAAGCGCGCTTTTTAAAACATAGACCAAAAGGCACCAAAAAAGCGCATAATCTGAGCGCTTTTCTGGTTTGAGGCGCGCGCGTCTTGTACCTTGGGTGTTTATGCATCAAACTGTTGTACCTTGGGTTTAATGGTATATATATAAAACAAAGCCCTTTTGCTGACGTGGCGTCCATTGGTTCATTCAATCCCTCCTTGAAATCGCCACGTGGCATCTTAATGGAATGTTTTTTATGTTTTTAATTTTTTTGTTTTTTTATTAAAAGAAAACTCTCTCTCCTTTCCGATTATTATACGCCTTATTCCCCACTCAAAACCCTAATAATCCTTCTCCTCCTTCTTCTTCACAACCCTATTCAAATCAAACCAAACCAAACGAAAAACACCAACATATTCAGAATAGCCAGGCCTCTCTAACCTTCTACAATTTTTTTCTTCTTCCCCGAATATTTTTTACTTTCTTCTCTGACAACCAAATCTTTCACTTTCTTCCCTAACCTTCATCCCTCATCTTTTTTAGGGCTTTGCATCTCTGGTGAGTAGTTCGTTGGTTGTTGTGCAAATCATAAAGCTTTATGGATTCAACAATTATCTCTGGTGAGTAGTTCGTTGGTTGTTGTGCAAATTATAAAGCTTTATGGATTCAACAATTATTTTCTCCAATCTCTTCCTCATCACTCTCTCCATCTCCATCCTCTTCTTCCTCCTTATCTTCTACCTCTACGCTTTCCCCAAACCCATCTTCCCCACTACCCGACCCACCACTACCCGACCCGTCAGGTTTCGTAAGCCGGGTCGGGTTCCTTTGCCGAGTAATGGGTCGGGTTTGGGTCTAAACGATGTTGTTGCTGCTGTTGATCTGACGACGAAAGGTTTGTATGATAGGATTGAGTTTAAGGATGTGGATGGTGGGCCATGGAAGCAAGGATGGAGGGTTAATTATAAAGGGGATGAGTGGAATGATGAGAGATTGAAGGTGTTTGTCGTCCCGCATTCGCATAATGATCCCGGTTGGAAGCTTACTGTTGAGGAGTATTATGATCGTCAGTCTAGGCATATTTTGGATACCATTGTTGATACTCTTGTGAAGGTCTGTGATCTGGTTTAGTTTGTTGAATTTGGTTGTTGTTGAATGTTTTGAATTGATTGGTTTGTTTGGTGATATGTTTTGATGAGTTTTTAGGATGAGAGGAGGAAGTTTATATGGGAAGAGATGTCTTACTTGGAGAGATGGTGGAGGGATGCGCCGGACGCGAAGAAGGAAACGTTGACTCGGTTGTTGCAGAATGGGCAGTTGGAGATTGTTGGAGGTGGTTGGGTTATGAATGATGAGGTAATATTGAGTTCACTCTCACTTGGTTTAGTTATGTATTGTTTCTTGCTTGATTGCTTCTTGATTTCGTTGATTTTGATCATTTAGTCTTTAGCCTTTAGTTATAAGTTTAGTTATTCTATAAGCAATTAATGGATCACAAGGGGCTGTGGTCTTGGTTTTAAAAGCGCACCTGGGCTCAAGGCGCATCAATGACATAGGCAATTGCTTTTTCGCTTAGCACCTAGAGTAAAACCAAAAGCTTGGTTTTAAAAAGCGCAAAGCGCACAAAAGCGACGAGGTCTAAAACCGAGTCGCAAAGCGCAAAAGCGGTGGGCTTTTCGTACGCGAGGCGCAAGACAATTATATAATTTTTTTATATATGCTATAGGTTTTTAGCATTATTTACTCAAAATATAGATACAAATAAGGTATATATATGATTTAACTAAAATGTACAACCTTTTTAGCTACATGTATAACAATTTTAAGCACAAAAACATCATGTGTACAAAAAGAGCGATTTTCTCGCTTTTTTTTTCTTGCGCTTTTCGTACACTGCTCGCCTAGGGTTACATAAGGCGCACGGATTTGCGCCTAGGGGCGCTTAAGCGCGCCTAAAGCGCGCTTTTTAAAACATAGACCAAAAGGCACCAAAAAAGCGCATAATCTGAGCGCTTTTCTGGTTTGAGGCGCGCGCGTCTTGTACCTTGGGTGTTTATGCATCAAACTGTTGTACCTTGGGTTTAATGGTATATATATAAAACAAAGCCCTTTTGCTGACGTGGCGTCCATTGGTTCATTCAATCCCTCCTTGAAATCGCCACGTGGCATCTTAATGGAATGTTTTTTATGTTTTTAATTTTTTTGTTTTTTTATTAAAAGAAAACTCTCTCTCCTTTCCGATTATTATACGCCTTATTCCCCACTCAAAACCCTAATAATCCTTCTCCTCCTTCTTCTTCACAACCCTATTCAAATCAAACCAAACCAAACGAAAAACACCAACATATTCAGAATAGCCAGGCCTCTCTAACCTTCTACAATTTTTTTCTTCTTCCCCGAATATTTTTTACTTTCTTCTCTGACAACCAAATCTTTCACTTTCTTCCCTAACCTTCATCCCTCATCTTTTTTAGGGCTTTGCATCTCTGGTGAGTAGTTCGTTGGTTGTTGTGCAAATCATAAAGCTTTATGGATTCAACAATTATCTCTGGTGAGTAGTTCGTTGGTTGTTGTGCAAATCATAAAGCTTTATGGATTCAACAATTATTTTCTTGATATTAACGAAACTTATAATTATTATTATTATTTGTTATTCATGATTGAGCAGTTTAAAGCGGGTCTTATGTTAGGAGATTACTTATTTTGGATTTGGAGTCATTCGATAGCTTCTTAAGTCTTATTGATGCCTATTAGGAATTCTGACGTGTTTATTCGTTTTATATAATAGTCTATTTGACATGAATAGTCAGGGGTCAAACCTTTTAGTCTTGGTATCATGATTCCACTTAGCATACGTGGACTGTCTAGATATACCAACTGTAACCGAATAGAAGATTGCCTGCTTGATTGTAGATGGCCATTAGTAATCCTTGGACAAATGGTTAAGGTCGACTATGGTTATTTAGTTGCTGGCTGTTGTTGTACCTATGCTTCTGCCAGTTGTGTAACGAGTTAATTGTGGTAGAGTTGACAATGTGTAGTGATTGTCGTGGTAGTGAAGACGTTGGGAAACTGTAGTGGTTGTTGTTGTTGTTAATAACAGTGATGGATGACACTATAGTTTAAATTTTATTAGAACTTCAAAAACGACAACATATGAGTTACAAGTGCTTTAAATTCCATCAACCCTAGGAAGAAGCATAAGCATAGGAATTTGCAGAGCCTCAGGCAGTTGGCTCATGGACGTTTTTGCCACCGGTGGTGAAGGTAGCCATGATGGTCAGAGTAGTCGACACACGATAGAAGACGAAGGGGCGTTACTATGGGCTGCTTTGGAGAAACTGCCTACGTATAATCGGTTATGAAGTACTATTTATTAGTCGTATATTCTAGATGATCAATAGCAAATGCCCAGTGAATAGATGTTGCTAGACGTCCTAGAGCTTGATCCGCAAGTCCAATAATGGTTTGTTGATAAGATTTTTAGAGTTGCTGTAGAAGATAATGATATTTCTTTGAGGAAGTTTAAGGATGTGTTGATAGGTAAGTGTTTGGTGTTTGGACTTTGGATTGTGTAAGTCACGACTTAGTGGTACGGTGGTATGTGGTATGATGCTTGCACCTATAAATATAGTATCAGTTCGAATTTCGTATTTAGGTGTAAAGAGTTACTATTCAGAAAAGAAAAAAAATACAAGTCATGCTTAAAAGTAAGAAGTCTCTGTTCGGGTCGCAACTAAAATTGCCAGCGAAAACATCCGGGAAGGGGTTAGGTTGCTGTTATTGGAGTTAATTTGATGCTGGTCATGTCAATCTATTTACTATTAAATAAATGTTTTTAACCATCATGTGAACTTACAATTTTAAGTTGTTTAAGCTCACCTAATAAAGCCCATACGTGGAGAATAACTTCAAACACAGCTAAATATGATAGATTAGTGTAGACAATATTCCTTTTTTGAAATATAAAATACAAAATAGTCCAGTTTGTCGTATACAGTAGTAGGTTAATTATTGTATTATCCATGTATAGGTTAGCCTCTTATGCTATTGACTTTTAATTTTGGTTAAACTTTGTATATGGTCTGCATGTGTGGGTAGGTTTTACTAGATATTTTTGACCTTCATATTCAGTGTGCGCGTTTCATATAGTTGATGTTGCTTAGTCTAACCGGTATGGGGTCGGGAGGTTGGTCAGGGAGCCCCGGTGACAATTGGCATGTCGGGGTACTTCATCCCCATCACTCAGCGTTTTGAATTAGTAAGCTTTTCCAGCTGTGACTTCTGTCAAACTCAGCGTTCATTTTGACCAGGAAAGTCAACTTTTACATGTTAACTTTTTTTCAGCAGCTCACATTTGGGTCAGTTTTAACTACAGTATGTAGAGGAGTATTTAAATTGTGGTATGTGTCGTATTTTATTTAGATATTGGTGCCATGTTTATAGAATGTTGGAATCGATTTAAACAGTGCATCCACAGGTTAGTAGTGAACGTTCTTGCGTTTCTGTCTGTGTATACTTACCTTAAGAAAGACATTGATTTGCAGGTAAGCCTAATGATTGGCTGAGTTGAGGGAGTTGATATAGGGAATGCGATGCGAATGCTCTTAAATAGTTTGTTATGAGGAGTAGAGTCATCCATTAAGATTCTTTAGGAGCCAATTGGTAATCAATCACAAGTAGTTGGTACTAAATGTGATATTACCACCCATAGTTATTCCACAAACAGGCGAAACGGTTAAGGGTACAGTACAGGTAATATTCCAACATAATCATATAGAAATTCCTGAAGGATTATTACAGCATATAATTAGTTCCAGGAATATGTTTTACTGACGAGTTTAAATTTTTGGTAATTGTTACAGGAAAACCATTTTTCTTTGTTGCAACGTGAGACGGACAAACTTAAGAGTGATATAGAGAAGATGCGCAGTGAGTTAAGGTATGGTTAAATACACTATTGGTTCAAATACTTCTGTGATTTTGTAATATTATTTGTCGCATTAGTTGCATATAAAAATTAAGTAAAAATGGACAAAGAAGTAGTTACGGGTTATTTCACCTGTTTTGCCACCTCTAGATTTGGAGATCATCTAACCTCTAATTTTTAAATGGCTTGATGTGGAATAATTCCATTCAAGTGTTGAAAATCAACATTGTCAAACTTTATTAATTGTTATATCCTCTCTGCTCCCCCCCATACCAACCTATTTTGACTTTTATTCATAATACAGATATGAAATTGATAAAGTCACTGCAGGACAAAGGCTGGATTTGAATCTTGAAAGGGGGTAATTAGACAAAATCTTTTTATTATTTATTATTATTATTATTAATATTATTCTTATTTTGAAATGATTAGCCTATTAGTAAAAAAGGTATACTGCCTATATGATATTTGTTAAAATTGCAGGAGAATCCGAGACGAGCTATCAAATCAAAATCAAGAAACTGCCAACCTCACGAACACACTTGACCGAGTGAGTTTGCGTTCACTTTTGTTATCCACTTGCCCAGATCTCGAACTGAATATAAAAATATGATTTTGGTATTTAGGAAATTTATTCATTGAGGGCTGAGCTGGAAGCCGCAAAATATGATGTGATCAAGTACTGTATAGGTACTCTTGTCTCTATTTCTGCTGTTGGTTTGGCCGTATTACGTATACTGATGTAGTGATGTAAACACTAATGGCATAACCGTGACATCTGACATATACGAGTACGTGAAGAGAATTATCCTCGAACGATAATGCATTGTTGGGTCACATATTGTTTATGTCTTCTCTGTAATCTGATCCACGTAAGTTTTTTTATGATATGGGTTTCAGTGTTTCATGTTTGTGATATTATATTTTATTTTAATCTTTTACGTAAAATACGTTAGATTCACCCCCGGGAAGCTCCCGGGTTATTTGCTAGTATATATATAAAAGAAAGCATATATGCCCATTGAGAGTGCCACGTGGCTTAATAATTGAGTGTTTTTGGTGTTTTTGAGTATTTTTCTAAATTTATCTCTCTATCTCTTAATTCTCAATTACTAAAATTAAATTGAGTTATTTTAGGAAAAAAGAATTTAAAAACAAATTTAAATTTTTCTCTCTTATCTTCCTCCCATAATTTTTAAACATAAATATCTTTTATATTCGAGATTTTTTAAATAAAAAAATTACACCAAATTAACGAGCGTTTTATTATCTTTCCAACGAGTACCATAGTGCTATATAAAAACGAAAAAAAAAACGACTATTTTTTGTGGGGTTATATTCATACAGAAAAAAACACAAAGTGTTCAGGTTATTCATTAATCAAATTGTAACATATTTTAATTTACGTGAAGATTATATGTTGAAGGTTTTTCTTTTAATACTTTATTATGTTTAATATGGTTTATGCTTTTTATTTTTTTAACTTTTTAAATAAATGTTTTTTAACTAAGATTGATTATGTTTAAGTTATTTACTCTTTTCGTGATTTGAGTTTTTTTTTTTTTTTTATCATTTTTTATTAAATCATATTAAATTTTTCAACCCTTCCCGGGGTAATCGGCTAGTATATATATATATATAAATATAAATGTTTCATGAGTATCTTGTGTCATTATAACTCTATGTTAAATATTGATCATTTTATATAAACTTCATTCAAAATATTATGGAAATACAAAAACTTAATCTACAAATATTTACCATAACACACATTCACACATACGCAATTGAAGCATAGGCAGGTGTTGGTAATTCAAAACCGGCATAAAACCTACGAACGCAAAAGATTCATGGCTTTTGGTAAAAACGTCTGCATATTGCAAATTGGAACGTAAAAAACACCTAGAACGTATCGAACACTAAATAAGTCTGCATATGGCTAGACAAATACCATAGCATATGTAAGTACAGTAGTACACACATGATGATGCATAATAAAATGTACTCTTCACCCAATTTAGATTCTATAAAAACCTTTACTAGAACGAACACTAAGTACTTCTATCTGTGATGGTTTGCACTCAAGTCCTAATTCTTTTTGATGCAGTTTGGAAGCGCAATCAAATGGCTCAAGAACAATTAGCTAACAAACTCTCTAAAACGAACCAAAGGTTCCATGAACAAAGTTCATATAATTTTTTATTCAAACCAAAAACTGACTAAACAATAACCCTAGAGTCCTATTTATAGGATTACAATCACAGTTCAAAATAAAACTAAATAAAATAAACATGGAAATTCAAATTTTAAAATAAATATTAAATTATTTGATGCTCCGCATCATACTCTCCCTCTTCGAAAAAACTCGTCCTCGAGTTTTGTCTTTAGACACAAAGCCACCTGGGTCGAAGGGAACATCAACTCGAAGGGAACATCAAAGCACCGGAAGCCATCCGTTTCCTAAATAGAGTTCAACGGGTTATTCATGGCAGTGTCTCGACTCCGGGGGGACATGGGTTCGTTTTTAGTAGGTTAGGGTTTGCCATCCAGAAAGGGGTGGCGGCGCAGCTTGTTGCCCGTCTGCCCGCTATCTTGATGTAATTTGCCGCGTTTATGTGTTTTTGAATTTTATTATGGCCATAAAAAAAAAAAAAAAAAAAAAAAAAAAAAATTGATTATTATCATCACGACCCGTCTAAACAATTTAACTTCACGGGTCATCTTGCCCGACTTTGGACAAGCACCTCCAGGATCAAATGGAGCATTGGACCGCATCTTGTTCATTAGCCATTCAAACACCGACCCACCCAAATTTGGCCCATCAACTAGATCAGCTAAAGTCCTCAGCCCACTAGCTTGTTTCACTTCTACACATGGTTGGGCTACAAGCTTTGAATGAAGTGGATATGTTTTATGTTTTGAAATATTTAATTTGCAAGGTGCATTTATAGGCCCACCATTATAATGCTCCACGAAATTATTTTTGTGCTGCTCCCCCAACGATAATGTGTATGTGCCACCTTTGGCATGACTTACATATAATGGACCAATAGGATTATTTGGAAATAGACTTTTACTATTTTTAGTGCATGAAATTGGATCTACCGACTCATTAAAATCTTTCTCATTATTAGCTATTCCACATGATCCAGTTTGAGTATCTTGTACACGTGTATTGGCCCCATCTTTTTCAAAGATACTATCCTCATGAATATAATCGCACATTCCAACAATATCACCCGTATAACTAGCAATATTAATCTTTTGTATATTTGAATTATATCTTTCCATTTGAATTACCGTAATCCTTGCGTCAACAATCAAGCCCAGCGTTTGTTTAGGCATGAAGGAAGGACTTACCGTGCAAGCAAATTGAGTCCCCCAAGTAGTCGCCGGACCACCACCTTTGTCACATTCAACATTGAAAAACTTGAAAACTGGTTCATCATCATGGCTCCGGTTCATAGTGTCTGCACTTATCTTTGGATAATCAACCACTTCTTTAACCCGAGACTCCCCTTGAACAGTAACTCCGCTAAGAACCATTTGCACAAACAAATATTCTTCCTCACCGGGTTCAATCCCGTCTTCATCGAATATGGGTTTATCTTTATATAAACATTCTTGATATACCGGCTCGTCGAACCGAGGGTGGGTATGGTCGAAAGGATGCTCCTCTTCCTCGTTCACATCGTCCCAGACGATTGTTCCCGATTCGGTTTCCTTATCGCGCCTCTCCCGTTGTAACTCAAGATCTTGGACTCGATGTCGCAACCATCTAATCTCTTTAAGATCTCGGACTCGTTGTCGGAGCCGTCTAATCTCTTCAAGAACAATTAAATGGCTCAAGAACAATTAGCTAACAAACTCTCTAAAACGAACCAAAGGTTCCATGAACAAAGTTCATATAATTTTTTATTCAAACCAAAAACTGACTAAACAATAACCCTAGAGTCCTATTTATAGGATTACAATCACAGTTCAAAATAAAACTAAATAAAATAAACATGGAAATTCAAATTTTAAAATAAATATTAAATTATTTGATGCTCCGCATCACTTTTGATGCTATCATGGTTCATTAGTATCCAAATGTCACAGTGACGCGTCTTGTCAAGTGCTATTTGTTTTAATTCCAAATAATTATAATCTGATACCGAACCTGTCAATTATACATGATATATATAAATAACAAAACACCCTATTCTATTCAAAAATCTCTTTCACTTGCATCTAATTGACCCACAACCTTCATCAGGAAAGCATATTCATATGCTAATTCTTCACACTGCCCAGTCCTCCCCCCTTCACCAAAATGGCCTCCACTCATATTTGTCTTCAGAATAACCGAACCGCTGCAATTCAAACACGTTTGTTCCCGTATTCTCGACACGTATTTGGCAGCTTCCCATACTCCAACTCTGCAAATAGTATGCTCGTGACAAATATGAATTCAAAATATTAATTTTAAATAACGTAAAAAGAAAGTGTACCTTGAGTCGTGAAAAGAGGATGTGAGGAGCATTGCAGGATAGCAGATTCCTTTGTTTATGTTATCATAAGGCGAATACTTCATAATCGAATCAAAATGTGATTTTATTTGAGGGTTTCCAAATTCTTCATAGTCTAATATTGTTAATGGCAGGCTTGGATCCAATAATGTATTGCAGATATCAAGAAATGGAACCTGTTAAACACATTTCAAGTATTTTTTTTATAGAAACCACAAGATTATTTGATAAAAAGAAGAGAATCACGAAAATAACTATACAGCCTTTAGCAACGAGGTACGCAACAAAGAGTTGCGTATCCACATTTACTCACTTATTAGAGTTTCTCACATCAATAATGACTTCAACTAATTTGACACGCAACATCATAGCGCGTATAGATTCGTGCATGTATTATTATTTGTGCATATGTTATTACCAACAAAACTTCGCGGATCTCATGGCCACATGCGTGAAATAGTTATGACATGACCATACGTGTATAGCATGGCCACTTTGGCTACTTTTGAGGTTTCCCTCAAAAGAAAATCAGCTATACGATCAAATTCTGAGTTTAGAATATTACCCTCAAAATAGCAGCTTTGAATAAATCTGGATGCATATTGATGGCGGAAGCAACAAGAAGACCGCCAGCACTATGCCCGATTGCACCAAGTTGGTCTTTGTGAACATAACCTTCGTTTACAAGATACTTTCCACATGAAATAAAATCGTTTATGGAGTTTAATTTGTGCAATCCCCTGCCATTTTTGTGCCATGATGGATCACTGCCAGCGCCACCTCTGCAGAAGATATAAGACAGTTACCATGGCACATTAGCTCAGCCTTACAGCAGTTGGTTAGATTATGTTAGGATCAATTGTTTGACAACAAGAATAAATATATGGGTCATGTGTTCATCCCCTAGTATAACTACAACAAAAAACAAAATGTATACATTCATTGTTTCACAAACGAAAAATACCTGACATCCGCAAACGCAACCACCCAACCACGGTCAAGTAAGCTCAGCCGTTCAGCAGACCAACTTTTTTCCAAAATTTCACCGTATGATCCATACCCGTGTATGATACCAGGAGATTGGCCCATTTTATGGGCTTTATGGGAATATAATATTGTTAAAGGAACTATTGTACCATCATGTGAAACGACTTCCTTTCTTTCACAAAAATATGAACTTGAAACGTTTATCCATTCATGTGCTTCATTTTTCTGCGCTTTTGAAGAAATGCCCAATACATCTTCTTGATGCACAATAGAGAATGTTCTTGTTGACATGTCATAGTCAACAACTAAATCGGGCATCTGCAGACATATAATTTGTTCTTGTAATTCACAATACTTTATTTACTAGTGTCATATTCAAACGATTTTATTTAACTATAAGAATTTATACCACCGGAGATGAAAGCACCACCCGGTATACCGGGTTCATGAAGTCATGATTTGAACCCAGATTAACGCTACATGAGTTTGAGGGCATAGGGAAACACCATGGATCATGATCATCAATCTCCATTTTTTTCTGCAAGTACAAAACAACATATTATAATATGACTATAAACATATTAACATAGAATCATCAATCATGTGCATCTTACATACCTTGTCATTGGATTGAATAGGCATTTTGATCGAACAAATCATAGGGGAATCGTCTTTGTTAAGATAGAGCACGAGATGCTCATCAAATACATCCATGTCTTGTATGTTGGTACCTTTAGTTGGTGCGATAACTTTCTAAAAAGAAGAAGAAAATGTTTTAAAGTAAGCAAAAAAAAAAAGGATGTTTCGACATGCATTCTGAAAGTGATCATGTAAAATTGAATAGTGACAATCCGATAATCAGACGCTTGATTGTTTGACGAATTCTTGATATTTAAGATTCTAACATATAACATGAACCAAAAAAGACATTTTAAGGAATTAATCAGATAAGCATGACAAGAATGTGTTATCCATACACTACAAATTGATTTAGATAATCACTAGAAAAATACCTCCCAATTCACTGACTGTATATCCTCAACACGACATCGAGCCAGGTAATAGTTTCCATCTAATAATTCCTCATCACCCACATGCAAATTTGTTAAAATATAAAAGAATCCTCTATGATGTTCCAAAAAAAACTGTACACCAGAAACACGATCATGAACTTTTCGCAAGCTATCTTTTGGGTTGTTTGCATCTACTACATACACCTGAAATATAGCCATCAACATTCAAAATAAACCATAAGTTGTCTTCCTTAAAAAACAAAAGCATTGTATAATTGAGTGCAGATAAGTGCCTTCCTCCGATGATGTCCTCGAGTTTGAATTCACAGTTATAAATTTTCCATCCTTTGTGTTTGTTATGTCCACACAAAACCTGGAATCTTCTTCGGTATATACTATGATGTCAGAGACGGGATTTGATCCCAATGTTGTGTATTGTACCCTGTCAGTTAAATGGAGTCTTATGAATTTTGTAAGTATGGCATTGGAGTTTAAAAGATAACATAATATTAAGAGGTGGCAACATGATTTGGTTATAAAGATTCAATTTTTATTCATATTAAGTTTTAAAAAACGGACAAGAAAGTGTTTGTAAGTCAACCCAACTCGACTTGTACTAAAATATTATTTGTTTCAACCCGCCCATATTGTCATCTCTAATATAAATGTGTACGTGAAGCTTGCCTATATGGTCGTTGGCTTTGATCACAAAGTGTATAAAATAATGTACAACTATCTTGAGCCCATGCTAAGCTAACAACGCCTTCAACTCTTAGTGTTGGAATAATGGTCCTAGTTTGGAGATCCTTAACTTGAAGAAGAAAACGTTCTTCTCCGGTCATATCAATGGTGTAAGCAAGAAAACGGTGGTCGGGTGATATTCTACAAGTACCCACATGAACATACCCTGCAAATTACAGATAAACAAAGGGTCATAAAAAGAAATATACACTTATTGTTGTTTGAAATGCAAATAGTTCCATGCTTCTACTCAAGGTTGTAGAAGGCGCTAGGCAGGCGGTAGGGTCTAGCCTAGGGACTAGGCGGGACTAGGCGGAATTAGGCGTTGGTATTTTTATACGTATTATACACACACACACACACAGAGAGAGATTTAGGTGTTTTTTGAAAATATGTTAAGATATATACACATAATACTAAGAAATACTTAGAAATTTGTGGAATTTAAAAAAAATCACCGCCTAGGACCGCATAATCCCGCCTAATCCCCAAAACGCCTAGGACCCCGCCTAGGGCTTATTTCCTATATTTTGCCTCGCCTAGACCGACTTTTACAACACTGCTTCTACTTACCATATTCTTGTGCAATTTCATTCCAATCGAGCAATATTTCTTCGTTTGCAAATCCTCTTTTTGCATAATTGATGATATTCTGCACCCAACTTTTATTTTCAACCGCCAATTTTCGACATAAAACAGGGTATTCTTTTTTCTCCGGTATACACTGATAATACAACCTAATCAACCACAAAAGCACATATATAATTCATAGTTATGTTGTGTGCCACAATTTCCAGCAAGTCATACCCACGTTTATCCCCATTAAAAATATTCTTTCAAGATTACATTAACTCAAAAGAGTCAAAATATAGCCTTTTGACTCTGCACATACTAAAACTTGTCAATGAAATTCATGTTTATAACAAAAATCCACTCCAAGAACAAAGAAACTGCGTATAACATCCGATAAATGCAAATATTTCATTATTTCCACTGATTTTGCTATCAAATTCACATTGTCACAAGTAAAAATCAAAGGTCAATAACAAAATCAAAACAGTTTGACCATTGAACATTAAATTCGAAAGGGAAAACTTCACCCGATGGTAAGCAAATTTTCCAAGTCTTTCTCTAAAGTCGCACAATTTTCATTAGGTGTTCCAATCTTATAATTCTTTTATATATGTTTTAGTAGTGAAGAAAAAAAGAATCACTTAAGAATCCAACTTTAATTCTTTGTGTCAAACATGATTTAGTCATAAAGTTATTGAGCAAGACTATGATTTAGGTGTTACAAAGGAACAAAGTATTGATAGGTATGAGCTCAAGTCCTAAGTGACTTTTTAATGTCAATCATAGTATCATAGTAGTCTTCACATTTAATATTGTTACAAAATTCATAAATGTACACCAATTTGTTTAGTTTATACCTCCGTTGTCAAAGCCCACTCAGGCGTGCGCCTAGGCCCACTTTTCAGGCCCAGGGCAGCCTTCTCAGGCGCATTTTTCAGGCCAAATTCTAGAGGAATTCCGGCTAACAATTGTCTGTATAGGTCTTAAACAATTATATCAGCCCTAAACAAGTCTATACTCAACCTAAAACAAGCTAAACTATCCTAAACCTTGTTCAAAACTCTTAAAAATGGAAGGGTGCCTTGAATGCGCCTTGCGTCATTAACAACTATGGTTTATACTACTTTTGGTAACAACTGAATATAGTTGCTAAATATCATTTAAAGCTTACTTTGACTCTAAAGAGTCAAAATCCATCCTCTTGACTCTACAAATACTAAAATTTGTCAATAATATTCATGTTTATAACAAATATCCACTTTCAAAACAAAGAAATTTCACATAATCATATCAAATTCCAAATCTTTCCACTGAATTTACAACCAAATTCCCATTCACAACCACAACTAAAAACCAAAAGTCAAAGTCCAAGTCAAAGATATAACACAAACAACATAACACACATTCTCCAACAATACACATATTCATGTTTATAACAAATACCCCCTCCCCCTTTGGCTCAGCGGTGGAGTTTGCGATTTTCAATTTTATATGCACTGAGTCTGGCCCCCACCTATAGGAACAAATTTGGGTCACGTGATTTTTGGCCCTACCACTATTTTTTTTTTCAAGCTTCGCCACCGAATACCTCTCAAACATAATGTAATCATAAAACAATTAAAAAAAGCACAAGACTTTACCATTGGCCCCAACGTTCAGGTGGGGTAGAAATATGATCAGGCACTCTTTTAACCATTTCAGAAAACAGACTACTCTGTAATTTGTGGGTATCAGCCATGAAAGCTTCTGAGTAATTATTCTCATGGGTAAGGTAGTTAAGAAGATCTGGGTCATGGGTATTTGACATCCAGTGATATGGGTCATCCCAAGACACCCCATGAGCTGTGACATTAAATGGTATTTTCTTGGCTTGTGGTGGTGGTGGTTGTAATGATGGTGGTGGTTTTGTGTGGTGGTGGGTTGAAGAATGGAAGAAAGAGTGTAGGGTGGTGTTTAATGGGTGAGTGATGGATTTTATTTTGTTGGTGTTTTTGAGTGTTGTGATGAAGAAGACGAAGGAAGCCATGGAAATGGTACAGAGGAGGTTAGTTTCATGTTTTGGGTAAATTGGGTAAGGAAGGGTAGATGGAGGATTGCAAATTTAGTCCTTCTAGATATTTGGATGTGCATTTTAGTATCTAAAGATATGTAAGTGCAATTTACCGAAAAATATTAGGGTGTGATTATAACTAATGATTTTTTTTTTTTTTTTGAAGGGGTGACTTTCTATGTAGTGGACCGAATTGGTCAACGGGTTTCGTCTAAGACGTTACCTGTCAGCTCCGCCCGCAAATGCAATGTTCTATCGGGCCCCGGCCGTCGCGCAAACTGACCTTTGCTCGGAAACCATACTGCCCTCACACGAGAAACTCGCTAGGGTAACAGCTGGGTAAAACCGGGTTGTCCTCCGAATCGAACCATCCCTCGGTAGGAACTATCCATCATAGGGTAATGATTTTTTTTCTAACCAACACTACTGGGAGGGGTGGACATGGGTAAGGGGACAAAACCTCGTCATGTAGGAATCATGTAGACCTTGAAGGCTTTGTCCTTCAAAATAGTAAGAGGAGAGGATGGTGAACCGTAAAGGAGCTAAAAAAGACAAAGTTGTTGGAAGACGACTGGACGATGGCCGTGGTCATCCAGTGGAAGGTGAGGTCTGAGTTTTTGGCAAGGGTTATGGTAGAAGGTTGATGTCTATTTGGCGAGGGCTATGGTTGAAGGTAATATGACAAGGCTTGTGGTCGGACTTCGAAGGTGAGGTCGATTTATACCCAGTTAGATGAAACTTGAATACTTTAATTTGGACTTTGCCTTGGAATTGTGGACACTTGTGGATGATTTATGCACTTTGGTAATATGTTAAAAGGTGAATTGATAAGTTAATTGGTGAGATTTTTTGTTATTGATATGTGAATTAGGTTAGTTATCATGAGAAGCCGAAAACCATTCACACGTTGGGCTGAGTTGTGATTTCCTTTTTTCAGGTACTCATCCTTTCTTGCACATCTTCATAAATATTTTTGGTCTTTGTTAAAAGTTCGGTTTATTAAGTGTAAAAAAGGCAATTTGAATGATCGAAGATTAACAAATATTTAGAATGCTTATTGTTTTGTTTAACCCGACTTGAACCGGATTGCTAACCCAAAACTTAGCAGAATTTTATGGGTCCGATGAGACTTCCGGCCCCTCCTATATTAAGTTCAAGATCCACCACTAGGGTCATGTCATCATCTCCTCTCATCAATCAATCTATGTTATACTCTTTCTTGATCCCCACCCTTTTAACCACATTTAGAAAGGGGGGGGGGGGGATCAGGACCATGCTTGCGGTTCTCCCGGATATTCACAGGGAAGGAGGAGGCGGTGTGGTGTTCCCTACTCCTCTACCCTTCAACTGATCTCACTGGACACCTTTCACGAAACGATTTCACCCCGCCTAACTGGTTGCACCACATGACATACTTATGTGAGCCCAATACTCTCTTTCTCGATTCTTTGATTTCAGCTCTTCGTATTCTATTTGTTAATTTGAAAGTAAAATATAAATCAATAGTAATAAAACAAAATATATTAAATTATTAGTAACAATACTTATATAATCTCAAACTACTTAAAGTATAACTTGTACGTGATTTTAATCATGTACGTGAAAACATGTTTACTCGCTTCATTCGTTTGTTAATTCATATACCTTATAAATCGCTTTATCTGCTCTTGAATTCTTACCCGGACTATGCATTGTTTAGGCTTATATCAACAACTATAATCGTGTAATGTGATGCCATATTGTTTAAGTGTAAGAAAAATCAGAGGGAAAAAAGGAGTGATCTCAATCAATGCACATCTTCTATTTAAGTATAACCAACTGAAAAAACTTGACAATTTACTTGGTTAAACATTTACAAAAATATCACTAACTCCTATTGCTTGTCTAATCTATACTACATTATAAAGGAGGAGAGATGGCTAAAATAGTCACTTCATGTCAATTTTAAAATGGCATACAAAAGGTCACAAGGTAAACAACTATCCTTTTTGTCAAATCCTTCCCTTTATGCCCCTATGTGCAATATTTGATTACAATTGTACAAATGACTAATGCAAGTTATCTCTATTATTATTTGCTTCACCTTTTGATTTTCTCATCTTTAATGAATTCAATTTGAGATTCAATGCCTCACCTTTTCCTTTTCCCATCTTCAATGATGAATTAAAATCAACATCCCTCAATTTAATCTCTAAAACCCATCATACCATTGCCTTATCACACCATTTTTCTTTATTTCTCTTGGAAGCCGTCATCGAATGATATTGTTCAACACTTGTAGTCTTGCACTATCGATTATTATGTTGGTAAGCGAACACTTGTAATCTTGTATATTCTTTATGTATATTTGGTTATTTAGTTTTTAAGCTTTTTGTTAGTTCTTATATATGTTTTTTTCATTATTTTGTCCGTATTTTCTTTTACATTCTTTTTATTTCACTTTCTGTAAACTGTGGTTTCATGTTTATCATTCAATTGAATTATTTATTTTTTAGGATCAAATCTGTTTTGTTTTGTTTTGTTTTGTTTTGGAGACATCACAGCTCATCAACCCATTTCCATGTACATACATATTTTAGTTTATGTTATATTCTCTACAGTACACTTATTTTCTTCTACAGTTATAATGTGATATTCGCTTCCAATTGTCATTTTCGTTTTACCCGCATGGTTTACAATAAGGAGAGGGAAGCAAATCCCAGCTTATTGACATTCGATAGTGATGTGTGTGAAAGATTTATATTGTAATCTATCTTGTCAAGGCGCATAAGCACACTCATAAGAGCTAGAAACCGTGTCTTTCAGTTAACTACTCATATGGTGCGTTGAGCTGACCTTGAGAACCGCAACCTTGCCGTGCACTTTTGACAACTTAGATTATAATTGGTGCTCACAATCATGCATTCCTATGTCATCATTTGAGTATAAATTTGAAGTTTTGTTGATTTCACTTGAAATTTTAAAAATAAATTAAAATTTTTTCTCAATTTACTTTGAATGATAACAGTAGAGCTTTAATGGCAATTTTCATTTTTTTTATAGATCCTAACATTATTAGGGGATGGAAAAACAATCCGAGCCCGATGGGAAGTTTGAAATATCACGCCTGTATATCGCATTGGCGTGTTCGATGGGAAGTTTGGTTGGGCAAATTGTGACCGTGTATCGCATAAGTGTGTTCGATAGGAAGTTTGGTTGGGCCAATTCATGGGAAAAATAATCTTTGTTGTATTAAGAAAAACATTACAAACAAAGAATAAGATTACAACTACGATTCACCTATGTAAATAAAAGAAGAAACATAAATGATCAAATAAGACATCTTACAATCAATTACATCGCAACTGTAAATACTCAAAGTTGTTTTTTTAAGTTTGGGTTCGAGAGTTCTGTGAAAAAATTACCCTCTTCTAATTTGGAACTAATGCTTTAATGATTTTGATACTTATTTGACATCTTTGTGTTTTTTAATTTACAAGTATGTGTATTGAATCTTTATGACACTAAAATTGAATTTGCCAGGTAACATTTGTTTCCTAGAAGGATTTTTCTCTCAAATTCTGGTGTTGCTTTATTTGATCAATGATTGTGTGTGTATATAAGCAAAAGGGGGACTTGCTTAAGAAGCGTCAAGAAACTACGCTCCCCATATCATTTTCTTAGAACTTTATACAATAAGTCAATCAATACGAACCAAACTTTAAGGAATACATGTTTGTCGATAGGATTTACCCGCTGCAATGCGCGGTGGGAAAACTGCTAGCATATTACAAGTTTTTTTGGATCCCGCGGCAACGCGCGGGTAAACCAACTAGTACCAAATAAAGTTCAAATTACATATATCATTGTAGGTCATTATCGATATATGACATTGAATGAAATTTATGATTCTAAGTACGCAATTCTGTTCATTGAAATCACTTCTGCTTTGATTTATACATTTACGTGACACATCCTGACATACACTTACATTTACCTTTAAACAATGTTAAACTACGCAACGGTTCAAAACATTTAGATAATTATACAATAAATCTAATAATAACATTTTTAGTGAATAATCAAGATTAACTGAACAATCATAAACCCCTCTAGCTATTAGCAAGTTTTCATTTCTTTTAGCTATTAAAGGTACTTGATATTTATTTGTAACATAATAAATAAGTTTTTATTCAACTTCTTTTAATGATAATTTAATCTTACTTTTAAAATCGATTTGGAAGTGTAATGTTTGGTACCACCACCGTCATTGTTCACAAAACGAGGTTTCTTGGATTCCTCCTTATGTTTGTAATTTGTAAAGAAAATGTATAGTTGAAATATATGCATGTTAATGTTATCTTGGATTCCACCTAAAACCAGTGAAGCCCTTTTATATTGAAGGAGCATATTACGAAATATTGGGGTTTGAGTTTTCCTTTGACCCAATAAAACAACATGACTCACTTTGATGTTTAATAATATTATTACTAATTATTATTTACTGTATAACATATTCTTAATAGTTCTGCACTCTTTTTTAGTGTTAAAAATAAACTTAATAAAATATCTTAAATCAACATACATATCACATAGTTTATTTCAATAATTCTGAGACCCAAATAGCCTAAAGTTATAGATTGTATTCATAATTCTTAGATCAACTAAAAACCATCTTAAAATCATTGGTGTTTCATTGATAAAAGCTCATATATCTTTGTGTGATGAGTTTTTAATTGTAACTCGTTCAGGGTTATTTGATTAAGCTACTTCATGGTTTACGATTGAATTTGTTGAAATATTTTACATGTTTTATTTAATTTATTATGAGTTTAAAAACTTAAGGTTAAAGTTTATTTAATCCATAAAGTTAGGCCACCAGAAATGCTCGAACTACTCAGACTACTTGTCATAATATCTCTCTCCTCTTTTATTAACGGCTAATGTTACCTCAACTATATTTTACACCAAATATATTAGTTTTGTATGTTTTTTAGTCATTTATAGTGTGTTTTTAATTTGCCTTAGCTATTAATTAGTGTACGTGTGTAGGTGTTGGCATGCAAAAGGAGTAAAAACGAGCTTAAATCATGAGGTACTAAGCACATGGGGGAAAGCGTTGAAGATTGGATGTGTTTTTTTTTTTTGAGAAAAAATGTATTGGAAATGGAGATATTGGATGATGAAAGAAGGTTGAAATACGAAGACGTGGCCGTGAAATGAAGTTAGAACGAAAATTTATGAATAAAACAAGAAATCCGAATTCTGGGAGTTAGCGACCCGCAAAGTTATCCTGGAGAAGGTTGCATCCTTATTATTACAGTTTTATTCTCAAATCAATTTAATTCAACATCTGCAATCACAACAATATTTTACATTTTTTACTTTATAAATCTTACTTTTACTTGATTTGTTTAATTGATAAATTGCTATTGACATTTTCCACATACTCCTCGTGGTTCGACAAACCTACTCCCTATATTACAATCCTTGTAGTTAAGGAGATTTTTTGATACAGTTTTTTTATTAGCACTCGAAACGCGATCATACACCCTCTCTCCCCTACATCATCTTCTCAGCTTTTTGTCTTCTACTTATCACAACTTGCCAAATGACTGAAAATGCAGCATGATTTGTACGCTTCACATGCCACCGCCGATTTGTAGTTGTCGATGGTTGCCCCAAATGAGGGTATCGTCTACCAAAGTAACAATAGTTGCCGTTGCATGCCAAGTTTTACTTGTGGCACGACCACTCCATGTTGCCTTAAGTTGATAAGCTTATAATTTATTTGTTTCCTAAAATGTTTATAAACGTAAACGTAAATTTATAATTACCCAAGCACACCCTTAGAATTTTTATGTTTCTAGCTATGGATGGAGGGTATCATCAAATTTTCGTCAATGTCTCCAAATGACATGTTAGCTTCACATCAATTTTTTCCCCAACTCCCCCAGCATTATTCTCAAACTCTCCAAGTGTTACATGATATTTGTTTTTTTAGAATATCAAATTATTTAATAAACTTTTTTTTTATTGTACAAACTAAATTAACTTTATGTAGGAACCGCTCGTATATAAAATAAATAAACAAAATAAATATTACGATTACAACTAAATAAATAAACGAATGCAGAAATTAAATACAATTACAACTTAAAGAAACAAAATACAAGAAAGGAGTAGAAGCAGAAAATTGTAAAAGCTGAGGATCGTGTTGAACACGGGGCCCTTAAAACACATTCCGAGTCTATTATCAAAACTCGTTTTGTTTCCCAGGGTACAACAGCCGGAACAGCAAGAGTGCTGCCGGAGTTGGCTCTGACCCGAAATGTACCTGAACAGCAGGAAGAAACAGGAACAGAATGCTGGAGAAGACAAGAGAGGTGAATATTTCAGAACAGTGTGTAAAGGTGTGTCTCAACCAAAGGTCTCCTTTGGTATTTATAGAGTCCAGTCTTCAATCAGTTTCGGAAAGCATTAAAAACAAAAATAAATGTCATTGAACGTCTTCAATGGCATTTATTACGTTCTTAAAGTTTCAGACGAAACTGTTTGACTGGACAGTTACACTTCTGATCTGATGCTGCTGAGGAGCTAGAGACTCCGCGCGCGTCCACCTGCGCTACTGCGGAGAACGTCTTTTACGTTCTACGTCACTCGAGCGCCTGCGCGGAAACATCCGCGCAGACCAGGGCGCTACCTGGTGCTCAGCTCGTACTCGCGCGCATCACCTGCCACTGGTCCTATTGCAGAGGACCACGAGCCTGTGTTCAAAAATACTAAGGTGGCTCTCAAGTGGCTCGCGGTGATGCGAGTGTGCGAAGTGCGCCATCAAAGCGCCACATTGCGCCCATCGCCCACGCCCACGCCACGTGCGTGTGCGAGTGCGTGTGCGAGTTGGGGTGCTCCGCACCCTTCGCGAGTTCCACAGTGTGAGCTCCCATGAAACAATTAGGAAGGAGTGTTCCTCCTTATATACCACTCATGGTATCATCACTCCTCCGATGTGGGACAAGTTCCACTTTGTTTCATTTCAGCATCATGTGCATTATTCACCAATCTTTGAGCATCGATATCTCATTCATCTTAGCTCCGTTTTGGACATGGTTTGGTTCGTTGTGAAGCTCTCACAACATAGAACATAAACCCACAAAGAAATATATAAATAAACATTTGTTTCAAATATATATTTTAGTCCAAAGTTAGGAAAAAACTCATTTTCCTATATTTTGTAAAAATAGCATTTTCACTATATTTCCAACAATCCCCCACATGAATGGAGATCGATCCGTTCTTACAAGTTTCAACGATACAATTCGACAGCAGAGTATTGCAGGATAGGTAGGTTTTGCCTTTGAACCTTCCTTTGTGAAGCATACTGACCCCCGTTTGTGTAAACGACAATACACTTCACACAACACCCCACTTGGTTTAGCCAACCCCTCATTGTCGTGTCCTTTATGGTCATGGACACTCCTGGTTCTGCGAGAACTCTAGGATTTGCGCCTCCCCACAAATCCATTCGAAGTGACCCTACTTCTCTCTAACATAGGTGATTCCCATGAATCATTAAAAGCAAAAGTTAAATTGATTTACCACAATCATTAACTTGTATATGCTTAACCTCAACACACTGTCACTGATTTGGAATGGACTAGGAAGTATAAACTCCCTTTAATATTTTTGGGGTGCCCCCCACAGTGACTCCCTTTGGTCATATGATTAAGTTGTCCTATTGAATCTAGATCTTGGGATCTCCAGTCAACTAGATTAGGTTTCCCTCATACTCCCTTTTTGCGTGGGCTTTAGTCCCATTCCTCTTGACGACATATATACTATCTCTTTGCTTAAGCCTTTCGTTAACGGGTCCGCAATATTATCTATTGACTTCACATAGTCAATCGTGATAACACCCGTTGAGAGTAGTTGTCGTATTGTTTTGTGTCTACGTCTTATGTGCCTCGATTTGCCATTATACATTGTGCTTTGGGCTCTACCAATTGCCGACTGGCTGTTACAATGTATGCAAATAGCTGGTAAAGGTTTACTCCATCTTGGAATATCCTCCACAAATTGACGTATCCACTCCGCCTCTTCTCCACATTTATCTAAGGCGATAAATTCAGATTCCATCGTGGATCTTGCTATAACAGTTTGCTTCGAAGACTTCCAAGATATAGCAGCACCCGCAAGTGTAAACACATAACCACTTGTTGATTTGGAATCTTTTATATCCGAAATCCAGTTCGCATCAGTGTATCCTTCAACCACTGCTGGATGACAGGTATAATGCAGTCCATAGTCCCGTGTGAATCTTATGTATCTAAGCACCCTTGTTATACTTTTCCAATGTTCATCACTTGGATTACTTGTATATCTACTTAGCTTACTCACCGCGTATGCTAAGTCGGGTCTAGTACATGTCATTAAATACATTAGACTGCCAATGATCCTTGAATACTCTACTTGAGCAACACCCTTTCCTCTATTTTTAACTAGATGGTGGGTGGTATCAATTGGAGAACGAGCTATAGCCTTATCTCCTGAATTGATTTTTTCAAGGATTTTGCCCACATAATGAGATTGAGTTAGAACAAGACCATATTGGGTTCTAAGGATTTTTACTCCTAGAATAACATCCGCTAGACCCATGTCTTTCATGTCAAATCTCCCTTTCAACATGTCTTTAGTAGATTTAACCATCTTATCATTACTCCCAATGATAAGCATATCATCCACATATAGACATAAGATCACATAACCTCCTGGCGTGTCTTTGGAATAGACACACTTATCGCACTCATTTATTTTGAAACCATTGTCAAGCATGACTTGATCAAATTTATGATGCCATTGTTTTGGAGCTTGCTTCAAGCCATACAAAGACTTGACTAATTTACATACTTTGCCCTCTTGACCTGGGGCAGAGAAACCCTCGGGTTGCTGCATGTAAATTTCTTCTTCTAAATCACCATTTAGAAAAGTGGTCTTTACATCCATTTGGTGAACATCCAAATTTCTCAAAGCCGCAATCGCAAGAACCAATCTTATAGAGGTTATTCGAGTTACAGGCGAGTAAGTATCAAAATAATCTCGACCTTCCTTTTGTCTAAATCCTTTGATCACTAACCTTGCCTTGTATTTATCAATACTTCCATCAGTTTTCATCTTCTTCTTGAATATCCAACGATATCCAAGGGGTTTACAACCCGGTGGAAGATCTACTAACTCCCAAGTATGATTTTGCAATATAGAATCAATTTCATTCTTAATTGCTTCTTTCCATTGAGGTCCTTCTGATGAGGAGACCGCTTCGCGGTAGGTGTTGGGCTCACCCTCAACCATGTAACTCAAGAAGTCTGGACCAAATGATTTTGCAACCCTTGGTCTTTTGCTTCTTCTAAGGTCACCCTCCTCAACCTCAGGTCGTTCATGTATTTCTTCTTGAAATTCATTGTCAACCAATGTTGATGGACCTGCTTGGTCATCGTTAATTGGTGTTGATGATCTAACAAGTGTTTGTCCTAGCATGGGAAACACATGTTCAAAGTACTCGACAAAATTAGGATTTACCTCCATGAAAGTGTTTTTTAGGACATCGGGATTCTTGGATTCATGTACAAGAAAACGATGCGCAGTACTTTGATGTGCATAACCAATAAATATGCAATCAACAGTTTTGGGGCCTATCCTAAGAGCCTTAGGAGGTGGTACAGTCACCTTGGCTAGGCACCCCCACACTTTCAAGTATCTGTATGAAGGTTTTCTACCTTTCCATAACTCATAGGGAGTCTCGTCCCTAGTCTTTAGAGGTATCCTATTCAAAAGATAATTAGCCGAAAGAATGGCATCCCCCCATATTTCACGGTTCACTCCCGAACTTATCAACATGGCATTCATCATTTCTTTCAATGTGCGGTTCTTTCGTTCCGCGGTGCCATTTGATTGTGGGGAATAAGGTGGTGTACACTCATGTATTATGCCACTTTTTGCGCATAAATCCGCAAAAGGTGCAACATATTCACCACCTCGGTCGCTTCTTACGGCCTTAATTTTCTTTTTAAGTTGATTCTCAACTTAATTTTTGTATAAGGTAAACTTATCTATTGCCTCATCCTTACTTTTGAGTAAGTATACGTAGCAATACTTGGTGCAATCATCAATAAACGTGATGAAATATTTATTCCCACCAATTGTAGGAATTGCCTTTAAATCACAAACATCGGTGTGAATTAAATAAAGAGGTTCGGTTATTCGTTCAACCGATTTGAAAGGTGATCGTGTTAGTTTGGATTCAACACATGCTTCGCATTTAGAATCGAATTCAATGTGGAATGTTGGTATGCTATTCAATTTAATCAAACGACGCATTGAATTAAAATTTACATGTCCTAGTCTACCATGCCAAACATTTGAAGACTCAAGCATATAAATAGAAGTAGTAGGAGTTTTATTCATTGAATTGTTCACAACCATTACATTCATTTTGAACATACCATTGAGGGCATAGCCCTTTCCTACAAACATTCCACGCCTAGAAAGAACAAACTTGTCCGATTCAAACACTAGACGAAATCCAAACTTGTTGAGCATCCATCCCGAGACGAGATTCTTGCGTATGTCTGGCACATACAACACCTTGCTCAACGTGAGGTCCTTCCCCGAAGTCATCCTCAAAATCACATCGCCTTCACCCTTGATGTCGGCAGTAGCTTTATTCCCCATGTAAAGCTTGTCATCACCCGCAAGTTCCTTGAATGTAGAGAAAAGAGCCTTGTCTCCACAAACATGGCGGGTTGCACCAGTGTCAACGAACCATCCAGGTGGGTTGTCGCCCACCACGTTGACTTCATCTTCAACCATAGCACCTTGCTCAGTTATCATTGCTACGAGAGGCATGCCATCCTCATCCACCATATGCGCGCGCTCACGCTTAGGCTTCTTGCATTGGTTGGCGCGGTGGCCTGTCTCTTGACAGTTGTAACAAATACCAGAAAAAGGCGCAGGCTTCTTTTTCACAGCCCCCTTTTTAGGTCCAAGATCCACCTTCGCTTTCCCTTTGTCCTTTTTCCCTTTATTCTTGTTGCCCTTGGAGGATTGCCTAACTTCCACAACATTAGCCTTAGCCGAAGCTTGAACAAGGCTACCTTTTTGAGCTATTCTATTGTCCTCTTCAATCCGAAGACGAACAACAAGTTCCTCCACAGTCATCTCCTTTCGTTTATGCTTAAGATAATTCTTAAAGTCAGTCCACGAAGGAGGTAACTTTTCAATCATTGCTGCCACTTGAAATGTCTCACTAAGTATAATGACCTCCGCGTAGATTTCATGAAGTATAATTTGTAATTCTTGGACTTGGTTCATGACCGTTTTAGAGTCAAGCATTTTGTAGTCCAAGAAGTGGGCTACAACGAATTTCTTCGTTCCAGCATCCTCCGCTTTATACTTCTTGTCTAAAGACTCCCATAATTCTTTGGCAGTCTTTATTGTATAATAAACATTATACAAACCATCTACTAGGCCGTTTAACACATAGTTACGACACAAGAAATCCGAATGCTTCCAAGCATCTAACGCGCTCTGAAATTGAACGTCGTTCTGCCCTTCCGTAGGTTGGGGAGCGGATTCCGTTAAGAACCTCGCAAGGTTCAAGGTGGTCAAGTAGAAGAACATCTTCTGTTGCCACCTCTTGAAGTGCAAGCCCGAAAACTTTTCGGGTTTTTCAGCATGATTTGCCACAGTGGACGCTCCCACTGTGTTGGTAGGCAAAGGGGTACCAAGAACAGCTTGGTTCACATTGTTGTTGTTGTCACTAGTCGACATTCTGAAAATGTTAACCAAAAACACGTTACTATTTTCAGTTTATAAAAACTCTACACGTTTATATATAAAAAATGTCAACTTTTAGGACAAAATAATAACAAACTGTGGCTTCTAAGTCCAACTTTGAAGTCCAACAGAAAGTTTTTATTTCGTTTTTAGACAAAGGTTTTAGATGTAACCGAAATGTTTTCTAACAAAATAACCAACCGTAGGCTTCTATGTCCAACTTTGAAGACCGAACAGTAAGTTATAATGATTCGAAAACCAAAAAATCTGTTTTTAAAACACAAACTAAGTGAGACAAAACTGCTTTGAATCACAATTAGAATGGTTTTTATTATACACGAACGGTGTTATAAAAATTTGTTTTAAGGTTGTAGGAACCGCTCGTATATAAAATAAATAAACAAAATAAATGTTACGATTACAACTAAATAAATAAACGAATGCAGAAATTAAATACAATTACAACTTAAAGAAACAAAATACAAGAAAGGAGTAGAAGCAGAAAATTGTAAAAGCTGAGGATCGTGTTGAACACGGGGCCCTTAAAACAAATTCCGAGTCTATTATCAAAACTCGTTTTGTTTCCCAGGGTACAACAGCCGGAACAGCAAGAGTGTTGCCGGAGTTGGCTCTGACCCGAAATGTACCTGAACAGCAGGAAGAAACAGGAACAGAATGCTGGAGAAGACAAGAGAGGTGAATATTTCAGAACAGTGTGTAAAGGTGTGTCTCAACCAAAGGTCTCCTTTGGTATTTATAGAGTCCACTCTTCAATCAGTTTCGGAAAGCATTAAAAACGAAAATAAATGTCATTGAACGTCTTCAATGGCATTTATTACGTTCTTAAAGTTTCAGACGAAACTGTTTGACTGGACAGTTACACTTCTGATCTGATGCTGCTGAGGAGCTGGAGACTCCGCGCGCGTCCACCTGCGCTACCGCGGAGAACGTCTTTTACGTTCTACGTCACTCGAGCGCCTGCGCGGAAACATCCGCGCAGACCAGGGCGCTACCTGGTGCTCAGCTCGTACTCGCGCGCATCACCTGTCACTGGTCCTATTGCAGAGGACCAGTGCAAAGTGCGCCCATCGCCCACGCCACGCGCGCGTGCGAGTGCGAGTTGGGGTGCTCCGCACCCTTCGCGAGTTCCACAGTGTGAGCTCCCATGTAGGGCTGTTCACGAGCCGAGCCGATCCGAACGGAGCTTTGCTCGTGCTTGGCTCGTTTACAAACCGAACCGAGCGGAGCGGCTCGTTTATAATCGAGCCGAAAATCGAACGAGCATTCTTCGAGCGAAAATTTTCCGAGCGAGCGCCGAGCGAGAATCGAACGGAGAATAATATGGACGATTATAAAATTGGGATGTTTCCTTCGATATTTTCATTTTCGGGTGACAACTAAGGTCAAAATGTCCGATGATAACACTAATGTTGAGATCCCAGTGTCCAAAGATGAGGCTTAGATTGAGGTTGGTGAGGTGATGAGCATATGTCAGACAACAGTTGTTGCATTGTGACGTATGTGTGATATCAAGCGATGGACGACTATTAACATAAAGAAGTCAAGACTATCACCTCATGACTTATTGTTTTACTATTAAATCTAGTGTTAATTTTTTTATTGTGTTAAGTGAGTTGGTTATATTTTGTTTGCATATACTGACTCAAATCCAATAGAATCTTATATATAAAGCCATAAATTTATCTGTAAATTGTGTATATATTTATTATTAAATAAATAAAAATTTATTCGAGCCGAACCGAGCGTACCTTTGCTCGTGCTTGGCTCATTTACAAACCGAACCGAGCCGATCGGCTCATATACAACCGAGCGGAAAATCGAGCGAGCAATTTTCGAGCAAATTCCGAACGAGCGGCGAGCGATCGGCGAGCGCCGAGCATTTTGAACAGCCCTACTCCCATGAAACAATTAGGAAGGAGTGTTCCTCCTTATATACCACTCATGGTATCATCACTCCTCCGATGTGGGACAAGTTCCACTTTGTTTCATTTCAGCATCAAGTGCATTATTCACCAATCTTTGAGCATCGATATCTCATTCATCTTAGCTCCGTTTTGGACATGGTTTGGTTCGTTGTGAAGCTCTCACAACATAGAACATAAACCCACAAAGAAATATATAAATAAACATCTATTTCAAATATATGTTTTAGTCCAAAGTTAGGAAAAAACTCATTTTCCTATATTTTGTGAAAATAGCATTTTCACTAAATTTCCAACACTTTATAATTAACATACAAATATAAATATAACTAACTAACAATTCATTAATTTAAAGGTAAACATTTATCTAAAATACAATACTAACGTTTCATTTAAAACAATAAGAAATTAATCATCGATCGTCTCATGTTTCCATTGTAGCGCCGCGTTCAACATTGTGTCAGTATATTAATCGTGCTACTATAAGTTTTTGCGAGATGTAGAAATATTGATCATGTTGTGAGCTAACAAAGTTTCGTTTGAGAGAGACATATTGATTGTTGTGTGATAAAATTGGTTTGAATGAGCTTAAAGAATGTATTAAGATAAGGTTTTTAATATTAGATAGTATATCAGATTAAGGTTTTGGTAGTATGAGTCCACGGGCTTAGTTAGGTTTTTAGGGTTCATTGTGATCTCTATATATTGTAACCTAACTATTCAGTAATATCAATTCAGTATTTCAATATCTAACATGGTATCAGAGTCTTAAGGTTCTGGTTACTTTTTTTCCCTCCCCCACGCCACCACAAAAATACAAACCCTAGCCGTCATCTCTTAAAGAAAAACCCTAGACAGGGCGACGTGCCGCCATTGCTGCCGCCCTGTCCGGCCTCCGTTCGTTTTCGTTTTAGTGTTACGTTTACTTTTTTTCTTATTCCCAGTTCTAAATAAATTTTCAATTGTCGGTTGTAGACATATTCCCGCCGTTTTCATAAATCTTTCTTATGAACCATTATCCATACAATTTTTTGATTGGTTCTTTGGAATTGCCACCACCTCTTTTATTGATTTCGCTTCTCCGTCATGTCGCTCCTTGCCGCCTCGCCGCCGCTTATTAGACTACTGCCGCGCCGCTTGCAGGACTATGATCCGCCGCCGCGCCGCTATCCACCGCCGCCGCCGCGCCGCATTGGTTGCCTCATATGGGATTACATGATCATTAAATTAGTGGTGGATTTTCATTGAAGAATACGGATTGCAAGATTATGAGATTATGTGGCAGAAGTTTTGACCGACATTGAAGAACGTTTAATATTATTATTTTTTTATGTTTTTTTTTTGTTTGTTTTTCCAGTCTGAGCTTCTAGTTTCCTTCCGCTCTAACTGTGGGGGGAGTATTAGAGTATATCAGATTAGGGTTTTGGTAGTATGAGCCCACGGGCTTAGTTAGGTTTTTAGGGTTCATTGTGATCTCTATATATTGTAACCTAACTATTCAGTAATATCAATTCAGTATTTCTATTATCTTTCATTTAATCTCTTCAACATGACTTAAAATAATGTTCTGGGTCAGAATTAAATTATTCATAAAAGTTTATATATATTAACAATTTAGTTAACTTCTTTGGAATTCTTCTACCAATGTGGGATACACTTTAGTCACCTAATATGCATCGTTCGAATGAACTCAAGTACAAATATACCGAAAAACTAAGATCATATGGCCAAAAAGTATCACTGGCATCACAACTGTAAACCAAATTAACGTACTAATTAACAATGCATTGTTGAAAAGAAAAACATGTAATATAACTACAGAAGACAAAATTTCTATCTCTTTCAAATCCTAAATTTTCTAAAAGAATCTTTTAGCTGATTTAAATAAATATAGAAAGAAATAAGCTAGTCCACATATCATGGAGAAGTAGTGGTTGTAGGGAGAGATTTGTTATGCACGGGCCTTCTTCTTCTCACAGGAGAGTAATCCATAGTAAACATGTGAGTCAGGTACGATCCTTCTTGCATCGACACTTTCGCTGATGTAGTTGTGGTTGTTGCGTCTTCTTCATCTCGCCATCCGTTGTGTGATTTGTCTATGGGAATTGTTCATACAAAGAAGTTATAAAGTATACTTGAAACCGGCCTTCTATTTAAAAAAATAAATATAACTTTATGTAAAAATGAATCGACTATATATCCACCGCGATGAAATTTGAGTTTTGTGATCTATATGACGATATCCGAATTGCCAACTGATCAAAATTAGCATCTTTGCTATCAATTATTATTGTTTGCAATTTGGATATCGTCATTATGAAATCTTTAGAGACCAGAAACTCAAATTTCATCCTTGCAATGAAGAAACAAATAAAAACATTTACAAAAAAAAAAAAAAAAAAAAAAAAAACATATGAGGTTCAGTTGTTATGATGAAGTACCTGATAAATCATCATTGTAAGACACCAAATCTTTGTTCGCAACACTTTCAACCTATCAAATAAACAAACATACCGTATTTTCAACCCTATCAATAAACAAATACTAGGACATATTTATTAAGGACTGTCACATTTATTTGTTTAAGAAACTTGTTAATTAGTTCATATAGAATGTTGCTTTTTTTTTTTTTTATTAAAGTTTGTAAAGTAGTTGAATCAAACCCTAATATATTGTTCATTTGTTAGGGTTTTAAAACCTTGCCTTTGAATTGAGCATCAACTTTCTTGGCATTGCATGGAAACCCAACTGGTGTTCATGACCTTGATCTGCAAAACATGCAAACATAATATAAATCTATCTAGTTAGAAGTTGCTCAAACAACCTAAACATGCAATCTTTGAATCATCTTTAAAAAAATTAAACACCATGAAATGTGTGTTTGTGTGTGATGATTAGAGAGATATATATGTTATATATAAAGTGCAAACATATACCTAAATGATGAGAAGATAGCACCTGGTGACCATTGAGGAAAACACTATTGATAAACAGTGAAAGTGAGAGTAACACTAAGAGCAAAATTTTGATCTCCATAACTAGCTAGTTACACAGATTGGTAGTATTGGGTGACTTGGACAAGAAAAAGAAAAAACTATCAGAGTTTGGTTTTTTTGGGGTGAAGGCTTTCTAAATGAGATTGAGTTCCACAAATATGCCGGCTAGAAAGATAGATCTTTTTGGGGAAACTTATAGCAATCAGGTGACTTGGACTAGATTCTCTCAATGTGTATGTGTGCATGAGAGAGAGAGAGAGAGTACACAAAACACAAAGTGGAGAGTTCCAAAAAGAAACCAGTGGAGAGCAAACCATATTTATGCAACCTTTCAAGGGTTGGGGAGGCTTCTAAGCACCACGTGTTTAAAGTCGGATTATCTGATTTTTAGATATCCAAAAATCGGATAATCCAAAATTTCGGATAAGCAATATTGAGATCTGAATCTGGATCCGGAATTTTGGATATTCAATTTTCGGATATCCAAAAGAAATCTTGTGTACTTATTAAACATTGTGGACCAACTGTGCAAGAAGTGCAAAGTACAGGGGCCAACCACACAATTAACCGAATAAAATTTGAGTCACACTTATGTATACTAGTGGAAGTGCCCGCGCGTTGCAGCGGGTAGTTATATGTTTTAGGCACACCTTGTGTGGGGTGTTTCGTATAAATTATTTTTAATACCAACTTGTTAAAGCGATTGAATTGCAGGTTTTAATTCTTTTTCAGTTGCAGTGCCATCCACCCTCAGGAGGTAAAACTCGAACCTTGAAACTTGCAGGCATAATCCTTGAGCAGGACTATGGAAATCCATTGCTTTCTCCCAGCTCAATAAAACAAGAAAATTGAACTAAAATCATGACTTTCCACTTTTTTCACAACTATGTCATTTAGCAAAGCATAAAATTCGTAAAAAAATAATTCAGGAACACAAGGAGCAATCACTCAAAGGTAATTTGTAGAAGTGGAAAAAGGGAAGGTTAATGGTTCAAAGCATTTAACTTTTTTAGTGCAAGCCCAAAAATGGATTAGTTCATTTGCGTTGGCCCTTAAACTGTCCATTTCTTTATTTTTATAAATAACTAATGTATTAGTCATGATTACAAATCCAATATTATTTTTACAATAGTAACTAAATCATTACACAAAACAGCTTAGGTGTTTTGTATGAATCACAAATAGATTTTATGCTACTTTCAACCGTTTAACCCTTTTGAATGATCCCACTCCTAGCTACATAAAACGCAAGACGCATCAGGAACATAAAACGCAAGATGCATCAGGAACATTAACGTGCCTTCTGCGTAAAGCAACCCTCGTTAGCACATGATCCATTTCGGCTCGCCAAGTAAAAATTTTAACCTTTAAAGGAACCCACGCGACCCATTGCATATTGAACTGTCTTTGCTGTGATCTCTCTTGAATGAGAAGCTTTTTAAAATTGGCTACTGAGTAAACACCTTGGTAATTTCCTTCCCACATCCATTGATCCATATTGTCCAAGAAAATAAGGCCATTAAGCTTGGAAATCAACCTGGACATCTCGTTCATGGCATCAGCAGAGAGCTGCTCATTCGCCCACCTGCAAGTAAGACTTCCACCAATTTCCCTGGACTCCCACGAGTCGGCTACTGCTGCAGTTTTATTTACAACCATCCGGACCAGATAAGGAAAGGATTCCCTAAGAGTCGAGCCCCTGCACCACTTGTCTAACCAGAAGCGAATCGATTTACCGTTACCTACAAAACCTTTGAAGCTGCATTGGAGTTTTTGAGACTGAATAGTCGGTCTATTCAGGAGGAGCGCGAGAGACTTCCAGCATCCCGAACAACATCGGTTAACCGGAAGAAGATCCCAATTATTTCTGCTACTGTGACACTCTTCAATAACTTTGCGCCACAAGCAATTATTATCATTCTTATATCTCCAAACCCATTTGACTAAAAGCACCAAATTAACATCGATCAACTTAGCGACACCCAAATCCCCATCCTTCTTAGGAGTCGTGACCACCTCCCAAGAAACCCAATGAATTTAACTTGCCAAAAGGGTAGAAATATACGATTACGTTTATATTCATAAAACAACTCAAGATAAACTAAATTAATACTTCATACAATATAACTAATCGATGTCATAAAAAATGAAATAGTTTTAGTGAAAGCATATATTCTTAAAGATGCAATATATACTACGGTAGTGAGATTTATAGCATTAACCTAGAAGATCTCCTAGGAGGCTAAAACATCCACAATTGTTTTAATCAAAATAATTAAAGCATATTATAATAACCTGCAATTTGTAATCATATAAAAGACAATTCATAAAAAAATAACACATACCTCCATGTTATCACTGGCAAACTGATTCATCACTGCATCTTTTACGGCCTGCAATGTTAAATTTTGTAATGAACGAGTTGACATCAACCCGCGCGTTGCAGCGGGATGTCGTTTACTAATGACTTTTGTATTAGTATATGAGATGCGAAAATAGTAATTTTTTTTTTCAGAACAATCTTTACATTTCGTCTTACAACACCATACTAAAGCATTTTCATGGAGTTATTATAATTAAAGTAGGTTGCTCATGTATCAAAAGATAGCAAGTGAATATATTCTTTTTACATCATATATAAAGAAAATAAAAAAAAACCCGGGAAACATGCATTGGCAACTCTAGCTATTTGATATAAGAAAAAAAAAATAGTAGTAACAGACAAAATTATCTAGTAAATATAAAGATCATCTTCAGACTGTTAGTTTTCAATATTCAGTTTAAATTAACATAATTTATGGCAGTTATTGGATTAAAATATATTGAAAAGGTGTGATGGTTCGCATGGCAGTTATTGGATTAAAATATATTGAAAAGGTGCGAATTTGAACGAAGTGACTTTTCGGAAGGGGGTCACACCCCAAAACGGTTAATATAAGATATGTGAAAGCCGTTAAGTAATAATGTTAAGATGCTGTTACCGTTAAGTTTTACCGTTAAGTTGGTAATTGTATTATATATAATATGTTGTAGGCTCCACAAACTGTTCGAAGTTCGTCTTCATCCAACATATCCATCATGAGTTTTTGAGCAGTTGATTCTGTGGTCTCCAGTGAACAATTAACTAAATGATTCACACAGTCACACAGAAACGCTCAACCTGGGAAAAAATTAATAACATTAAACACAATTACTTGTATGTACACACAAGAAATACACAAACCTGAGTCAATCGATGTTGTCAACATCATTCTCGCCGGTTTTGACACGGCAACCTAATAACCCCGTCACAATCCCAAATCTGATTATAACCCTATCAATAAAGAAAACAAATAAACAATCGATTGTGAAACCAAAATCAAGTTAAAAAGGACCGACACATTAAAGGGGGAAACGATTCAAATGGAGAAATTGATTATAGCATTTAACATTATTGACAGATAAGCCACTCAACCATAGAAATTTTGATTATTTTTCAAATCGCCTATTACACTTCTAACCTTGGGATTCGAAAAATACATACCCGCATCGACAATCGATCTGGAGCCTTCAGTGTGATTAATAAAACATAAAACCATAACCGACGGAAGGAAAAGATTACCTGGATATTAGGGGCAAAGACACCTTCATCACCAAAGTTTGTTGCATCATGGCCTCTTAATTTACATGAATATACATTCATAATGATAAAAATAGAACAATCAGAGAGTTCTCTAATTAATTAATTGAACAAACCTTTAGCCTCAACACATTGAATTGATGAAATCAAGCTTGATTGGAGATTTATTCAAAGTTATTGCAGGGTCCTCTGGTTCTTACCTTCTTCGATTTTGTCGAGTCGATTGCCCTCTGTTAAACCGCCATTAACTCTCTATTAATCTACTCTCTCAAGAAACTGAATACAGTGTGGATCAGGATACCAAAAGGGCAAGGTTGGAAATGTGTTTTGATATTTACTTGGAAGTGATTGGTGAAATGTCTAGATTGCCCTTTTAAATGTCTTAATTGTCCCAATTATCCCCATAATGCCCTTACATTTCTTGCTTAAATATGTTGTACATATTGCTTGTTAAGTTGTATGAAAATGAAAATTACCAAAGAGGCCATCACTCCTCCTTAATAAGATAACTAGTGGGAATGCCCGCGCGTTGCAGCGGGTGTCCCGACTGATATCAGACAAAAGCAAACTTCCACTAAGAATAATCACTCTACTAAAAAAGACTTTAATACTTAGATATTTATATGTATGCTGTTCAAATACAAAAATAAATCCATGATGTCCTATGTCACAATCATGCACCTATCAATTTGCTCTTTAATTTCAGGATATATACCATCTTCTATGTCGCAGTCATCAAACTCATCATCAAGTGCAAATCTATCATCTTCTGAATTTTGCAACTTCAAAAGCTAGATGATATTGGTTAGACAATGACCTTTGACCCTGTCATCACGACTCATGGAACTAATACCATTCGACTCCTGAAACACCACATAAATGTCTGAATTATTAATTATTTTGTTTAAATCAAGGATGACTTTAGCAATGCAAATTCAGTTTATAAACCTTGGTTCCATTGGTTGGAGAAGAGGAGATGTTTGAATTAGTGTATACTGGAGGAGCATTCTTTTGTTGGTCCTTTCTTCTACGGTTTTTCTTTTTGTTCTTTGTTGTTTTTACTTTGTATCTGCAAGACAGAACCATTAATCATGTTAACACATGTATCCTGATGCACAAGATTTTATGGCAGGTGTGCAGAGTTACGAAAGCTGCCCTTTGAAATGGTGCACACCCATCCAAAATGATTGTGTATCAGCACATGTGTGGTGTTCTCCTGTTCTACCCTTTCCACCATGTGCTTCTTTATACAATAACCAATACCATCCCATGTGTGTGTGTATGTATGCATACATGCATGTGTATATTTGTGTTAGTGATACATATATCATATATGTGTGTGGACACTGGACAAGTATACATTCAGATCAGATAAGGTACCTCCATTTTGTCCATTAATAAATGACAAGAGCTCATCCACTGAATGATCATCTACATGCTCTGCTTCAACTTCAACATTCTGAAAACCCAACTACCATCAAATTCAAAATGACATGGGACAAAATGGGCCAGTCGGATGGTTTGAGTAATCGGTCAAAATAAGTATTTTGTACTAAACTGTGAACATCAAATTGAGTTAACCTGAAACACCCTTTGTCCAAATTTATAAAAAACTTTATTACTTAATAATAGTCTGTTTTAATAAGATAATTTAATAGGTTTTACGCTTTAAAATTACAATTTGAGTGACTGTTGAAATGGGTCGATACAATTTGACCCATTTGTCTTTAGCTAAGTTATTGAATTTATCAAAAGGTTCAATATTATCACCATTATTAGAATATATTTAAACACACCAAAAAAAAATATAAAATTGATCGTGAGCACAAAAATTACCTTTAGTTTCTCTTTTTCTTTTAGTTCTTTCCTCTTTCTTGCGTAAAGTCTATTCAATAATCGTATACATGGGTCATTAGTTATATTTTTCAAAGGCTCTAACTTTTCCACAATCAGATAACAGCGCTATGTATAATTACACGAGTATCTAGAATATACATACTATTGGTGGGCAGGAGTGTTGAGCAACTGGTCAAAACCAGTAAGCTTTACACCAGGTCAAATGGTAAGGTTTTGACCTTTTGGGTTGACCCGACAAAACTTTTCTTGAATTTCAATAAAGATGATAGGAAGATTTATTAGGATCATTATCTTAATAATATTTTACATAATCATAATGAATAAATTAGGTCACTATTACTTTGATCATGATCCTAGAAAATAGCTTTCGTAATCATGAATAGCATATAAATATTTTTTTTATGAAATTTAAAACAAGTAATGGGTCTAGAGGGTTGGTCGATCAGTAGAAACAAATAAAATGAGGTTGTGTCACCTGTTTCCTAGTGCAGCTAAAACCATTAATATTACTTGTTCGACCCATTATAAATTAAATATAACTCAACATTGACCCGTTTTCTTATAAACAAGTGAATTACATCGATACATACCTTGTTAGAGCGCCCTGGTACTTGATGGAATCAACAATAATCAAGAAGTAAACTCAATGTAACGGGATTGACTCGTGATGGAAGAGAAATTGGATATGTTTTTGAAGAACCCATGCCTGCATGTATCTCATGACATATGAAAGGACAAAATATGGCAACCTCTTGTTCCACTTGTTGAATTGATCCATCAGTAGTTTGATGCCATATATATGTTAGACATAACATATAATTCTTATTTCCACACATTATATCTATTATATCCTAAGTATATGTTACATATTAGTATATCCTAAGTTTGTCAAGAGTCATGTATGTTAGTTATATAACCGGTATGTCGGTTAAAGGGTCAAGGGGACACACCCCTTCATATGTATAAATACCCTAACATTTGTCATTTGAACATATAAGTATTGATTTCTAAATTCCTTATTCTCTCTCAATCTTTCCCTCAATCCCGATCCTGCGAACCCTTCATTTGGCATCAGAGCACAAGTTATCATTTGTTCCATTTGATTACAGAAGTCACGAAGAAGAAGATCGATCAAAAGTTGATCCTCTGTTTTTATCCGAAACAGAGACCGACTCGTTTATCGTTCAAACGTTGGAACAATTATCACAGGCCAATCCAGGATCAAGAGAAGATCAATACACAAGAATATAACCGTTCGAATAAGAAGATAAAGAACCGGACCGTTTTTTCCGGCAAAACCTTGTCTTCTCCGGCGAGTCACCGGAATCAAGAAACGAATCGTTTAATCACATCAAAACGGTTATATCTATCCCTGCCCTATTAGGATATCATAATCGAATACATAAAAACCTTAATCCAAACCAGAACTTAAAAATTTTTTTCTTTGCTCTGTTTTTTTTGTTCGGCAAATTTTTTTTTTCCCGCCAAAACCGTTTGTAAACAAAACCAAGTTTTTCTTCTTCAAAAATAATTCCGAACATTCCTGATACAAAACAGAATCATTTTTGCAAAGTTTTCTTTCAAAAGCATCAAAGTTTATCAAAGGTTTAAAGATTTTTTTCCCGATTCAAGACCGAAACGTTTTACTGAAAAACTTTCGTATTCGATTACTAGAACGAGTCAGTGGGACTTGTTAGAAGGATCCGATATCATCAGAAGTTTAATCGGATCATACAAACAAAATTAGAATTGTTGTTTGTTCAGGCAGTGGCTTTACGAAGAAGAAGTAAAAGTGGTTGACTTTTTGAAAGTCAAACATAGAAAAGAAAATAATATTTTATTAGAGGGATTATTTTAAGTTGTAATCAGTGAAAGTTCGGGTTTCTGTTCACTGATCCGTAGACAACTTTTGAAGTCAGAAAATTAGTAAAACAAAGTGAGTTTGTTTATTTAGAAGGGTGTTTTATAGATTGAGTGTTATTAGAAGAACACTAATCAAATTATTGGAGGATTATTAAGTCAAAAGGATTGACTTTAGAAATTAGTTGGAGGAACATCATTGATACACAAGAATATTATAACGAAGTTCTAGATACTTTGTTAAGGCGCCTACGAAATATCAAAGACCTTTGTTACCAAATAATATTTTAGTATATCGATTTAAGTTTGACGATTTGTTGAACAAAGTTCCTAAAGAAGCGTGGGTAGTCCATAATTAGATTTGGACAATAGGGAAGAAAAAGAATAAAAGTCCGCAGAAGACTCCCATTAAACCTAAAATGGCGACACCGAAAGAGACAGTCACGAAGGAGACTCTCACTTTCAGCCTCCAAACACCGATGTTGACATCTACGAATTACACGATTTGGGCTGTTCGTGTAAAGGCAATATTGAGTGCCAACGGCCTTTGGGAAGTAGTGGAACCCACAGAAGGCACGTCGACAGTAGATGCAAAGAAGGATAGGACAGCGATTGCCTATCTCTTCCAGGCAATTCCAGAAGATATGGTGATGCAAGTGGCGTCACATAATACAGCGAAAGAAATTTGGGATGCATTAAAGACAAGATTTATTGGAATTGACCGAGTCCAGAAAGCAAGACTTCAATCATTACGCACAGAATTTGAGATGATAACAATGAGAGAGACAGAGACCATAGACCAGTTTGCTGGTAGATTAAGTGCGATTAATACAAAGTCAAAAACCCTAGGAACAAAAATTGAAGAGTCAGTCTTGGTACGAAAATTGCTGGACTCCGTACCAGAAAGGTTCCTACAGATTATTGCGTCCATAGAGCAGTACTCAGATATAGATTCCATGACGTTAGATGAAGCGCTTGGAAGACTTAAAGCTTACGAAGAACGTCTCAAGTCAAGAGATGAAAAGAAATATGGACCCGCTAGTCAAGAGAAGCTGTTATTTACAAGGCAAGATAGAAGGCCTTTCAGCAACAACAACAAGAACTACAATCAGAATCGAGGTAGACTGAACTTTAGGAAGTTCAATAAGAGTCAAAGATATGAGAAGAAGAACTTTGACAGAAATGGCCATCAAGATCACAAAGGTGATAGAAATCCCACTAAGAATCGTCATGACGACAGTAGTTACAAGCCCAGAAGAGATGGCAGCAGTATAAGATGTTACAACTGCAATGAATTAGGACATATAGCTCCCAAGTGTCCTAAACCTCGAAATAAGCAAGAAGAATCTCACCTAGTAATGGAAGAAGAGGATCCCACATTACTTATGACAGTTGGTGAAGAAAAGAGTATAGTTCTTGAAGAAAAGAAGATAATACCAGAACGCTATCGAAATGAAGAAGATGTAAACGAAGTATGGTATTTAGACAATGGTGCAAGCAATCATATGACAGGAAGACGCTCCTATTTCACAGAGTTAGACGAAAAGATAGCAGGAAGCGTAAAATTTGGAGATGGATCGTGCGTTAACATCAAAGGTAAAGGCTCAATAGTATTGGAATGCAACAATGGAGAACAAAGATTAGTCACAGAAGTATACTACATTCCAACACTCAAAAGCAACATCTTAAGCCTCGGGCAAGTCACAGAATCTGGTTGCAAAGTAATTATGGAGAATGAACACCTATGGATTTATGACGCCCACAATAACCTATTGATGAAAGTCCCAAAAGCAAAGAATAGACTCTACAAGGTAAAGCTCAGAATAACTAGTCCAATTTGCTTACAAGCTAAAATAGATACACCTGCATGGCTATGGCATGCACGTATGGGACACGTGAACTTTGATTCACTTAGACAATTAAGCACAAAAGGAATGGCACATGGACTGCCAAAGATCCAACACCCATCTCAAGTATGTGATGCATGTATTACGGGGAAGCAAAGCAGACTTCCATTCCCCTCTCAAGCAAGTTTTAGAGCAACAAGACCTCTAGAACTCGTACATGCAGACTTATGTGGACCGATCACACCCACATCATTAGCAGGAAACAACTATTTCTTCCTGATAGTTGACGATTATTCAAGATTTATGTGGATCTACATGCTTAAGTCAAAAGATCAAGTTTATGAAAATTTCAAGAAGTTTCTAAGCGAAGCTCAGACAGAGACAAGTCACAAGCTCAAAAGACTAAGAACGGATCGTGGAGGAGAGTTTACTTCAAAAGCTCTTACCACATATTGTGAGGATAAAGGAATCCTTAGACAGCTTACAGCACCTTACACACCTCAGCAGAATGGTGTAGTAGAAAGAAAGAACCGTTCAATAATGAGTATGACCAGAAGCATGTTAAAGGCTATGAACGTACCACAGAACTTATGGGCAGAAGCAACAAGACAAGCTATTTATATCCAGAATCGGTTACCTACCAAAGCACTCAAGGGTATGACACCCTACGAAGCAGTAAAAGGCAAAGCACCCAATATCAAGCACATCAGAGTATTTGGATGCATAGCATACGCTAAGGTAACAACGCCCTACTTAAAGAAGTTAGAAGATAGAAGTAAGAAAATGGTACATCTAGGAAACGAAAATGGTTCCAAAGCCTATAGATTATATGATCCCATAGAAGAAAAGATACACATTAGCAGAGATGTCCAATTCATAGAAAACGAACCATGGGATTGGAACAACAATTATTTGAAAGAAGGAAGCAATGACGAACCATCTTGGACAAGATTCGAAGTTAATGGAGATCACGAAAGTGAAGCTGTACAAGAACAAAGTAATGAGGACAATGAAGACAGTGAAAGTGACAACGAATTCTTTAGTAGTCCTATCACAGCTACACGAACTCCAATAACAATTCAAGAAACGCCGACAAGTGATCCAATAGCTGAATCAAGCACTCAAGAGTTAGAAGACTCACCAGGCTCCCAACATAGACCAGTACGAGCCCTTAGATCACTTAATGACATCTATGCAACCACACAACCTCTTAGACCAGAAGAATATGAACATCTGTACTTAGCTTACGATGAAGAACCTGCAAATTATAAAGAAGCAGCAGATTACCCACAATGGATAGAAGCAATGCAAAGCGAAATAGACTCAATAGAGAAGAATAACACTTGGACACTGACTACACTCCCCTCAAGTCAGAAACCAATAGGTCTAAAATGGGTATTTAAGGTCAAGAGAGACGCAAGTGGACAGATCACCAAACATAAGGCCAGATTAGTAGCAAAAGGATACGTACAACAAGAAGGTATAGACTATAATGAAGTATTTGCACCCGTTGCAAGAATGGAAACAATCAGGCTACTATTAGCATTGGCAGCACAAAAAGGATGGCAAGTACATCACTTAGATGTAAAATCAGCATTCTTACATGGTGAATTAAAGGAAGATGTCTACGTTTCACAACCAGATGGATTTGTAAAGAAAGGAAAAGAAAATCTAGTCTACAAGCTAAAGAAAGCTCTATATGGTTTGAAGCAAGCGCCAAGAGCATGGAACATAAGGCTGAACAACATCCTAAAAGAAATTGGATTTAAAAGATGTCCACAAGAGCAAGCAGTATACAAGAGAACTTCAAAGGAGTCAACAATAATTATAGGAGTTTATGTCGATGACATAATAGTGACAGGAAGTTCAATCAAGGACATATCAAGCTTCAAGAAAGAAATGCAAGGCAAGTTTGAAATGAGTGATTTAGGACCACTCACTTACTATCTAGGGATAGAAGTACGTCAAACACAAGGAAAGATACAATTGAAGCAATCAGCCTACGCGAAGAAAGTTATCAAAGAAGCCAGACTAGAAGACTGCAATCCAACAAAATATGCAATGGAATCAGGTCTAAAGCTCACTAAAGAAGATGAAAGTGAACCAGTCAATGAAACAGAATATAGAAAGCTAATTGGAAGCTTAAGGTATCTTACACATACCAGACCAGATATCACCTACGCAGTTGGATACATTAGTAGATTCATGGAGAAACCGAAGACAACTCACATGAAAGCAGTCAAACACCTGATAAGATACATCAAAGGCACATTGAATTATGGAATTCAATACAGCAGAAGCAAAGAAGCAGAAATCACTGGATACAGCGACAGCAGTTATGGAGATCAAGACGACGGAAAAGGAACAACAGGAACAATATTTTGCTACAAAGATTCACCTATCACATGGACAAGTCAGAAACAAAGTACAGTAGCACTATCATCATGCGAAGCAGAATTTATGGCAGCTACATCAGCAGCATGTCAAGCTATATGGCTACAAGGAGTACTCAGCGAACTCACAGGTGAACAACCAAAGAAGATCACACTACTAGTAGACAACAAGTCAGCAATACAACTTATGAAGAATCCAGTATTTCATGGAAGATCAAAGCACATCAACATAAGGTATCACTTTATCAGAGAATGCAAAGAGAACGAGCAGATACAAGTTGATCACATCAGTGGAGAGATGCAGAAAGCGGATATACTCACCAAGGCACTACCAAGAATAAAATTTCTCGAGATGCGACGTCTCATAGGAGTTGAAGACCTTGGGGAAATCAAGAATTAGGGGGGAGAATGTTAGACATAACATATAATTCTTATTTCCACACATTATATCTATTATATCCTAAGTATATGTTACATATTAGTATATCCTAAGTTTGTCAAGAGTCATGTATGTTAGTTATATAACCGGTATGTCGGTTAAAGGGTCAAGGGGACACACCCCTTCATATGTATAAATACCCTAACATTTGTCATTTGAACATATAAGTATTGATTTCTAAATTCCTTATTCTCTCTAAATCTTTCCCTCAATCCCGATCCTGCGAACCCTTCAATATATGACTTCATCATCTGAAATAAGGCACTGGTATATAATCATGTTGAAAATTTAAATCTTGTAATTTTTTATCCAGCCAATGTAGTTCTCTACTGGTATGTTGTTTCATGACAGAAGAAAAAATCTCAAATCTCAAATATAAATTTGATACGAGATAACATGTTATACTACGACTCTATTTAAGTTGTTTTAATTTATTTCATATAAAACAAAGTAATTGGTTACTTAAATTGGTATCTTTTTATTGTTTTGCTTAAATAACACTTTGAGGTTTCAAAAGCCTTAAATGAAACGCCATAATTAAGCTTTTGAATGGTTCACATGCCCTTTTGGCCTTTTAAGAAATTTGAAACCCATATAAGCAAATGTAGATTCGACAACACTTTAAAGTTTGTTTTCTCAGTTAAACATTTGCTAATGCTAATACGCGAACTGACTTAAAAAGGTTGGTCACTTGGCTGTGAGTTTTTTAAACAAAACCATAGTGTACAAAAAGTTGCAGACCTTAGTTATTTATGAATTGTAAACATGGTTTTGATGGTTTCATGGTTTATAAAAAGATTTATGAATTCAAAAACTGCATTGGCTGTTTGATTTTAACAAAGTTGTGGATTAAAGCCACATAAAAGAACCTTTATTTTCTATTTAATATTTCTAGAAATATACTCTTTTGTAAATTACTTCAACATGGTGGATATACTATAGATGTAAATTATAAAAACTGAAATATTATCACCAGGCTTGTTTTAATTTTTTATCCAACAAAAATCACAATACCATTAACGTTAAAAAAGTATACGAACTTTAAAACAACCAAAGTGAAAAGTATCTTTGCCGGTTGATAAATTGATTATATGGAGCTCCTTACGGACATACCAGGCCTAAAGCTGAATAGTATTAGAAGAGCCAAAAAATAAAGAAGAGAAGTGAATATGATACCTCGGGTTTTATCACATCCGGTTCTGACATTATGCCAGGATAATAAATACTTAAAAAGTATGATGCACGGATAAATTGTAACCTGTAATAGAGATTTTAAACGACAAATATTAGTGATCAAGATCTATTAGTGATAATCTTCTTTGAGAAGAAAGTTTGATTAGTTTTCTTGTTATTTGTTATTCATCATTGAATTCATCAACAAAATTCTCGTTGTAGTTGACGCCATAAATACATTAAAAAGGTTATAAGCAGAACGGAATCATGGAATAAATTAATATTAATAAACCCTACAAAAAATAACAAAATAAACTAAAATATATACTCACAACAGGCGGATCCCCCAAAAACTCGGGTAGTGATTTCCTCTGTATGCAAGGAAAAAATGTCACTAATTAACCAATTAAAATCAAAGGCAAGTTCATATGCAACTTTCATGTCTTTCGGTTAGTAAAGCAAAACGGACCACCAATAATCTCAAAAAAAAAATTATGGTGCCACTTACGTGGCAATGCTGCTGGAACATATGCAAAACATCATCATCTTTTACAATAATCTCTGCATGCTTTCTAGTCAAAATCACACCCAAAACAAATGCAATCACAAACAAATAAAAACAGATTCAGGTTCCTATAATAAGAAAATCGACTAAACTGACATGGAATCAACAACAAGCAAAGAACTTCCACAAAATAAAATAAAGCAATAAAATGCAATCACCTCGGCATTGTGGTACAAAGTCGTTGTTGCAATTCATTATAAGCGTAATGCATGGTCTTATCATCCTATTAAAGCGAGGGTTGGTGGTGTGTGGAATGGAATTAATAATATTGACAAAGAGCTTCGGAGCATGGGGGTGGATGTTAAATGCTTGGTTAAAGGAGTCGTTGGGAATGGGGAGCGCATTAGATTCTGGCTTGATTTGTGGGCAGGTGATGATATACTTATGAACAGGTTTCCTGTCTTGTTTGCCATCGAATTGAACAAGAATGTTGTTGTGCAGAAGCGGCTGCAGAGGTGGGAATGGACCAGAACTTTGCTGACAGATGCAGAGACAGAAGAGCTGCAGATCTGTGCAGCAGTTATCGCCCCATATTCGCTGAATTCGGCTGCAGATTCGTGGAGGTGTGAAATCAGTGCAGATGGGTCTTTTCAGTGGCATCGTGTCGGACTTTTCTAGCGCAGAATAGTGTTCCTTATTATCCTTTTGAGTGGATCAAAGGAGTTCCGAAGAAAGTTTGTATATTTGGGTGGAGAGCCGAACAAGATAGATTACCCACATTAAAAGGTCTTGCGAGAAGAAATATTATTCATGGTTCGGTTATGTGCAGATTATGTGGCGAAAAAGAAGAGGACATGGATCATTTGTTTACGGCTTGTTATGTTAGCTCGATTCTTTGGCAAAGGGTATCTTCTTGGTGTAATGTCCCGCAAATTTATGCGTACACTGTCCGTGATCTTCTGTCCATATATAAAGATGTTGCGCCAAATGACAAGATAGTTAAAGTTTGTAGAGTGGTTATTCTTGCCGTTTGCTGGGTCGTGTGGAAAGCTAGAAACGATCTCATTTTTTAGGAAAGAGAGTGCATATGGAGGCTATTTTTGGAGAGGTTAAAGCATTGGCTTTCTTTTGGATTAAGCATCGGCTGAAACACACAACACTAACATGGGAGAATTGGGTAAAGTTAATCTTACTGAGTTGTGTATGTAACTTGTTAGGTGATGTTTTGTTGGTGTAGTTGATTCCTAGTAACTCGCTAGTTGTTTCCAACTTTTTGGTGAAATGAAAGTTGTTGTTTGCCGATCAAAAAATAAAATCAAATAAAATAAAGCAATAAAATTGGAGGTGCAAAATCAATGATTACTAACCCTAATCAATCTCTTGCAGAGAGGCAAGTATCAATATCTAACCTTAACTTCTGAACTGGAATTAATTAAACAAAGGACGGTGATGAAATAATTGTTGTGATTGAATATATGTTCAAGAGAAATCAAATGATCACCCAACATACAGAGAGAGAGAAAAACTAAAATTAAACGATAATTCGTCTAAAGAAAGAAAATAAAAGATCCATATACGAGTTAAACTCACATTATATAATAACAATAATAATAAATCTCCATACTCGATCTAGATATCTATGATTCTTTGATTATTAAATGGAAAAGGTAAATTAAACTATATATTATATAATAACAATAATAATAAGCAAAATGGGTCTATGAACCTTGATTGGTAAACTAATGGGATTGAGAAATCAGCAGATGCGAAGATGAAGTGATGACGATAAACATCAAAAAGTAGAAAGAAGCAAAGCAAACCTTTAATGGCCTGATCATTTCTTCTTCCGGTCTTCAATTCATATGATAGGGTACACACTTTTCTAAGCTTCTTATTTGCCTAACTGGTAGAGGCTTCTACTATTTCACTATTTCAGCGATCATAACTTGAAAGAGGGATTCTGTGTATCAATGATTTATGGAGGGCCTTCAATTTGTAACAGTTAAAGAATGAATCGATTAGTAGGCAAAGAGAATAAATTTTCAGTTTTTGATGGAAACACAAGGGTAAGGATGGAATAAGAAGGATAGAATTGTAAAATTGTTTTGATATTGTAAAGGGAGGAGGATGGTGAAATGTCTATATTACCCTCCTAAGTGTCTTAATTGTCACCAACATCCCAATAATGCCCTTAAATGTGTTGCTTAAATATGTTGTACATGTTGCTTCTTAAGTTGTATGAAAATGAAAATTACCATGTTGGCCATCACTCCTCCTTTATAATGTATATATAATATAATAATATATAATATATATATATATATAGAGAGAGAGATATAGATTATAGATTATAGATTATAGATATAGATTATAGATTATAGATTATAGATTATAGATATAGATATAGATATAGATATTTATGGAGAACATAAATTAAGCATCAATATAAGGCAAAATGTATATGAAGATGTATTTTCTCGTTCTAGCTTTGAATGCACAGGAAATGTGCATGCCTTCATCAGATTCGAGCATGGAAACATATCGCCTTGTAAGAGGATTTCTAGAAAGTTTTAAATGTGTCATAATATGTGTTTGAGACAATGATGAAGTTATAATGTTAACATACTTTCTTGTTTTGCAAACTCGCAAGTATTGTTAATTTTGATTTTTGGGAAATTAAAAAGCACATGAAACTGTAATTTTTTTAATGAAATATTAATCTCACTTTACCTTACACCAATAAATCTAAACTTCATTATCCAGGCGTTAGACAAGGTGTTTAATTGATCAACAAGTTGAAAAGAATATGAGGAGCCCGACCATTGCTTGAACTTAAAGGTTAGAAGTAACAAGTACATTTTTCCAAATAGTTGCATGGAATTTCAATTTTTAAATGTGGTAGGCTTGTAATCTTAGGAAAGTGCTTGAACTAGCATGAATCTCATAAAAGTACAATTCAAATTCATTGCATGAGGTGTTTGGTTGGAAAGAGAGGTTTGTAATTAGAATTTCATTTCATGGTTGTTCGAATAATACAATAAAAGAAAGGAATTCGAATCCTTTGCTTTTAGCAAATTGATTTAAAAGAAGAAATGGACTTTAGGGTTTATAATTTAAGTGAAACTTACTTACGGTTGAGAGTCTTAGTTTTAAAAGAAAGATCGGTGCGCCAATCCCCTTACGGTGGAGTGACACTCTCCTTGTTTTTCTTATGGGAGGTGGGGAGTTCGAGTTCTACCAACACCATAATGTTGCTGGTGGGCCGGGTTTTACCGCAGTGGGCCTTCGGGCGGCGGGTTTTCCCCGTGAACTGGTGTGAAATTATTGATACACCCGGGTTACACTCGGAGTACTCCTTTGTCCAGTGGGTACTTCGTGAATGATCGGAATTGATTTGTTGGTCGTTCAAAAAAGAAAGATCGGTGCCAAAGCCCCGATAAAAAGTAGAGAGAGAATGTACTTACTCATCTAAGACAAGAAAATGGTGCCAAGTGCGTGAAGAGTTAGTAGATGGTAATTAATTCATATTGATGTTAAAAGGTAAAAGATCATTCTTTGAGTTGTTAGGTGCTGTTTGATTTTTTCTGCAGGAAAAGGTCTTCAGTCTGCGGATCACATCTGCAGACATCTGCAGGAGAAGAGGTGGACCAAAGGTCTGCAGTCTGCAAGAAGAAGACTGTTTGTTTGTTAACGTCTGCGGACTACTGAAATAAACTAAAATTTAAATAAACTAATTTTTTACAACAGTCTGGTGGTGGACGGTAGTGGTGGTGGACCGTGGTGGTGGTGGACAGTGATGGTGGTGGACGGTGGTGGTAGGTGGTGGTGGACCGTGGTGGTGGATTGTGGTGGTGGACGGTGGTGGTGGACCGTGGTGGTTGGTGGTGGACGGTGGTTGGTGGTGATGGTGGACCATGGTGGTGGTGAACGGTGGTGGTGGGTGAGGAGATGAGAAGAGGAGAATATCTTGGAACAAGTCTGTACCAAGAAGAGGTCATGTAGACCTTTTTGAGTGAAAGGTCTTCCAAAAAACAAACAATCTGTGGACCCCAAACGTCTGCGCGCGTCTGCTCAGTGCAGACAAAAGAAGTCAGAAGTGCTTCTGAGCAAAAAACAAAACCCCTTAGTGATTAACTCAAAATTTTAAATAGACAAGATTAGAGAACAAGGTGTTACGTGTATCAGGAAATATAGTCACTTCCGATATTGAGATCTAATTAATCACTTGAATTCCATTATGCTAATGTTTACAAATCCCATAGATATAAATCGACATCTTTCGTATGAATAAAATTTGTTAACCTCAATTAGTAATATAGGTGAATCAATCATATAACGTTCGTTTAGATTAATATAAAAGTAGCAACATAAACACAATTGCAAAAATTTACTCAAGTCTAAAGCAATTGTCGAACGTTCGGCTGCATTAACAAACCAAAGTATTACAAGTGATGAATAAAGACCCATCTGATACGAATGCTTGCGTGAAACACATTCAAAATTGGTTACCAATTTAATCATCCCTCAGTAAACCGGAAAAAAAAAACCTTCTTGAAAGTAGGTTTCGTGTTTGACATTAACATGTTTCGTGTCTTAAACAGGTCGATACAAAAAGACCTTAACAAGTTTCGTGTCTAAATAGGTTAAAGACATGTTAACCGTGTTAAGACACATTAATAATTTTTTTATTTTAAAGATTTATATATGGAGTAGTGGTATAGCTTATACGACTGTGGACTAAGATGAGGAACCATATTCTCAATTTTCAAATCATAGATCCAAGATATGTACACCGTCCAGTCCTCCTTCTCAACTCCAACGTCTCTATCCGCCGCTGTCGTCACAAGTCCCCATCACGCATCCATCGTCCGTTGTCACTAATCACCCGTTCACCATCACCAGTTCTCTTTCTCAACACCAATGCCGCCTAGTCTCCCGTTCACATGTTTGTCAATACAATTTCATGGTTAATGTTAATAAACAGGTTCGTATCTCATCATGTTTTATCGTGATAACATATTATAAATAGGTTCGTGCTCGTGTTTGATAAAAAATGACATTATAAGTTATCATGTCATGTCGTGTTGTGTTGCGTTTACCTATTCCGTGTTCGTGTCTTAACAAGTCATGTCTGACACGACATGCCAGCCCTACTTAAAAGTTAAAACTTCTGAACCGATAGACCCAAAAGCCTCCATGCGAACTGGCCAGAGCTGTCGTATATGAACCCTCTTACCCTCATGGAGCTGCCCTTTCGTTTCTTTTTAATTATCATCTGGCTTCACCATTTGTTTGTGGGCTTTTGAGCCCATGATCCTGCTAAAAGCCCACGTTCCATTTAGTTCCATTAAGCTCACTAATCTTTACTATTTTCACTTCCATAAAATCTTGCAACCGAAACTTTTTTTATCCGTAAACGAAAAAGTGAAAAACTAACCTATTTTTAAATACTTCTATGTATGCACTTCGTAAAAATTGCAACATCTTATTCTCATTAATGGGCTTCTTCAATCACTGAACTAGTGAAGTGTCAACTTAAAGCAAAATAATTGATAAAAACTATAATTTAATTATTGTTTAATCATTTTCTTATTTAGTTAAAATTTATTGACTTTTATCCTTTTCTAGCTCGTACTGAGAATCAACATGTGTTTGTGCCCTTTGTTTTCGACATGTTTGGATCCCTTGGTTGTTAGGCAATCAGGGTTTTGGATCGAGTGCAAATAAAGTTGCCAAGCACGAAACAACCAGTACTGAGAATCAACATGTATCAGTGCCCTTTGTTTGTGACACGTTTGGATCCCTTGCCCCCCCCCTCTCCCCGAGGCAATCGGGTTTTTGAATCAAGTGCAAAAGGTCATTAATTCATAGTAATTATATATCACAAACATCAATGTCAACAATCCAAAAGCCCAAATTTACATGCATATTGTTTCATTTTTAAGAATTTGGGGGCCTCAAGAAAATAGCGGCTCTAAAGCCCTAGCTTTATTTAACTCCCCTTGAGCCGGCCCTACTATTAAGTACAATTCAAATACCTTATTTATGAAAAATTCACCATACTAGACTCCTGTAGTTCGTATTTGTTACCAGCACAACTAACCAGGTTACTCCCATAACAAGGCATAGCCACACGAATATTTTTATTACCATTTCACTATAACTATTATAACGTTAGGCTCTCCTTATCTTGCATTGCTTATTTATCATTTTTCGAGATATGGGTGAATTTATACCATATTACCTAAAAGGCTAAAACTATAATGTTGCCAAAATATATCAAATTAGCTTATTGGTGAATTGATGAGGAACGGAAGCGATAAAAATGCTAGACACGTTCTAGCAAAGGTTAGAGATAAATCTCATATGAGAGAATTTATTAATATCAAAAGTGGTCATAAACATTACAAATGAGCCTTTATCTATAGGCTATTCTAGTAACTCATTAATTAAGTTCGGTCTAACTAACCGAATATTGACTAGACTCTTTAATGAAAGAGTATACTATAATTGAAATATTAATTTTGATAAACATAACCAAAATCTAGACATAATTAAGACAAATAATAAAATCAACACCCTAAAATAGAACTAAAATATATAAGAAGCCTTATAATTATTATTTATTTGAGTTATGTTTTTTTTTCACTCGTCTTCCGCATTCCCAACAGCCAACAAATGAGTTGCTCGTTTATTTGAGTTATGTATCCTTTTCTTTTTCACTCCTCTTTCGCATTCCCAACGGTCACTTGTCCACAAGTGAGTTGCTAGTTCAAGTAATCGATCCCATAAATGCATATATTTACACCTAACTCACGTATGTCCAAATTTACTAGGACGTGGAGTTCAAAAAATTAAGGTCCCATCTTTATCAAACTGGCAGAGTTCATCGAGCATCTTATCTACATATACACAAACAAAATGCTATGGTTGAGAGACAATATCATGCTTAGTTTGATGCATAATCATGCTCTTTTGGCAATCTGCTTCTTACATTGTTGATGTTAACTTATCAACCGTGTACATAATCATTATGTCTGTCCTAGTCTTGAAGTAAGCACTGGGTCTGGGTATGTTAACATTAAGAGGAGATCGTATCGTTAGACTGGATGTAGTGGGGCCTTATAGGGCGTTAAAAACAAAAATAGCGCCCCCACACCGCTACGGGGGGCGCTATAGCCAAAAAAACCCCGGGAGCGTTATTTAAATAACGCTGGAACAAGTTTGCTTCATCCAATAAAAATGTTACACGTGGAGGGAGTGGAGGGAGCAACGGTCATATGACCGTTTTATTTGAACGGCTAACTTTTTTTTTGTTTATATATACACACACAACACACATATATAAAATATAAAACACACAAAACACATATTATTCAAACACAAAACACAAATTACCAATATTTAAAAAAAATGGGTTCCCCCGCGTCATCATCCGTTGTGAGAGAATATTACAAAGAGTTTCTAGCCGATGAGGGTGAAATTCGACAGACGAAGAGTTGGACCAAGATGCGGTTACGAGTGCGCTTGCGTCGAGATATATGGAACAAACTAGTGGGCCTACTTGTCCAAAACTGACTAGACAGTATTACGAACGAGATCGTGTATCGGCAAATGCTCGATTGATAAAGGATTACTTTGATGAAAACCGACTTACCCCGACCCAAAGATGTTTAGGCGTCGTTTCCGGATGAGCAAACGTTTATTTCTATGTATTACCGGAGATTTGAAAAACGCGTTTCCTTACTTTCAACAAAAATCGGATGCTAGGGGGTGATGAGATTCACGCCTATTCAAAAGTGTACCTCGGCACTGCGTATACTCGCATACGACAACACGACGGATATCAACGACGAGTATTTAAAAATGGCCGAGAAAACAACACGCGATTCTTTGGAGTTTTTTTGCCAAGGTACATCACTTTTTTTAAAGTAATATCATTTACCTTTTTTATATATTTTTGTATATAGTTACATCACTTTTTTTTATATATTTTTGTATATAGTTACATCACTTTTTTATATATTTTTGTATTTATTTTTTTAGGAATAGTAAAGTTGTACGGAGCCCGGTATCTTAGAAGGCCCACTTGGTACGACTTACAGAAAATTTACGAGGTGCATACGAATGAACATGGGTTACCAAGAATGATGGGTAGCATTTGATTGTCGTCACTGGCGGTGGTATAATTGCCGAACCGCTTGGCGAGGTCAACACACACGTGGTGACCAAAAAGGACCATCGATTATTCTTCAAGCGGTGGCTTCAGTCGATCTTTGGGTTTGGTCGGCCTATTTTGGTGTTGCGGGTTCATGTAACGACTTAAACGTTTTTGAGCAGTCGCCTATTATTGAGGAATTTCATTTCTGGCAGGGTAGCAAAGGCGTGTTTTTATGCTAATGGAAACTACTACCCATACGGATACTATTTGGCTGACGGAATATATCTGAGGTATGGTATAGCATTATCGTTAAGACGTTCAGTAACACGTACGATGAAAAAAGGGCACACTTTAAAAAGGTTCAAGAGGCGGTGCGAAAGGACATAGAGAGATGTTTTGGGGTTCTTCAACAGCGTTGGCATTACATAAGAAATCCTGCTCGTGCATGGACCCCAGACAAGCTGCGAGATGCTATGTATGCATGTATAATCATGCATAATATGATATTAGAAGATGAAGGTAAAGCGATATGCCAAAATTATGTACCGGAAGTCGTTCAGGATCTACCGCAAACTAACATAGAACAAAGAATACTCAACGCACATGAACTTCGTGACCATGATGCACATGACGCGTTAACGGCGGATATGGTCCAACATGCATGGTCGGTTTGGTATATTCCAAACGCAGGTGAAAGCGAAGAGGGCGAAGATGAAGAAGAAGATGAAGAAGAAGGTGAAGAAGAAGATGAAGAAGAAGATGATGAAGAAGAATAGTATGACGAAAGCGAAGATGAAAATTAATATTATTTGTGGTTTTATATATTATTTGTATGTTTTTTAATATTATTTGTATTTTTTTTAATTTAATTAATATTAGTTGTGTGTTTTTAATATTATTTGTAATTTTTTATATTTATTTGTCTTTTATTTTAATTATTTTGAGTTAAAAGATTAAAAAATTAATAAAATAAACAACCAATCGGAAACAGGGGCATTATAAATAAGGGAAAATGGCCAAAATAGCCCGTTGACTGTGTGTTTTGCAAGAATAACCCTCTCCCCCCTCTTTGGAGAGACGGGACACGGCTCCCAACGAGCCTGAACCGTCTCCGAGAGCCTTTGGTTTTAGATCCAATGGCCAACCAACACGTGGCGTCTCTCATCCCGAGGCTGTACCGTCTCTCCAGTCGGGTCAGAATTCAACCGTCTCTCTCCCAGACGGGGCACATTTCCCCATGCCGGCTGGCCTTCGGTTCAACTGTCTCTCAAGACGGGTCACATTTCCCCATGAGGACTCGCCGTCTCCCGAGAGGTCTTGGGTATCGTCGTCTCCGGTGAGTCCCGATGATTAGTCCGACGCTTCGGTTGTCCAGCTCAGCCCTATATATACTGTTCTCAGTCACAAACTCCGTCCCATTCCCGTCAGACTATCACCCCACCACCGTCTAACACTATCACCACCATCACCGTCCACCACCACAGTCTAATTCATACAAATGGCACCACAACGATGGACCGAAGAACAGGAAATTGCACTGATTGCAGCATGTCGCCATGTCGAAGAAAGCACCCACCAAACCAACAAATGGTTCCGTATATTGCACGAGTACAATCGGCTGGTTGAAGGGTCAAACCGAACAACCGAGTCTCTTAGCCGGAAGTTGACCGATTTGACCACGAGGTGTCAAATCTTCAACGGGTACCACAACCGGACACTTCAGGTGGTACCCTCTGACATGCCCGAAGACGCGGCAATTAGATACACAAAAAGACAGTATCAAACCAGGGAGCGCAAAGAATTTAAACATGTGTCTGCGTGGCAAATGATGAGGGATCGTCTTAACTTGTAGTTTATAAAACCTTTGTAATCGAAGTAATTTTATTAATGCAATGAATGTTTATTTATGTTTTTTTATATAAAAGTAAATATTTCATTAAACAAACTATACTATTACAACAACAATAAACAAACTATACTATTACAACAACAATAAACAAACTATACTATTACAACAAACTTCCTAATTTTACTTGCTAAGAACTTTGTTTGAATGGAGTATGTGCGTTACATAGACAAAGAATTCTTCTTGCAAATAAAATAGACCACCACATCATCGAAACATTCTACACGGGTTAACCCACGCGCAGATGCAACAACAATCCAAGTAGGCGTACGCAGATGAAACAACAATCCAAGTAATCGGAAAATATTTTCGTAAGCCGGTAGGCTTCGGTTGGGAAAGCAAAAAACGTCATTGGTTTGGAAGATGAAAGGTTTGGGGAGGGCGGTGGGTGCAAATTTTGTTAAGTGAATTGGGGTATTTATATACACTCGTCAGACGGTTCAGACGATAGCCCAAAACGGCTTGAGCCGACTTGGGGGTTCTGACCCGTCTGGGAGAGAGACGGTTGAATTCTGACTTGTCTGGAGAGAGACGGTACAGCCTCGGGATGAGAGACGCCACGTGTTGGTTGGCCATTGGATCTAAAACCAAAGGCTCTCGGAGACGGTTCAGGCTCGTTGGGAGCCGTGTCCCGTCTCTCCAAAGAGGGGGGAGAGGGTTATTCTTGCAAAACACACGGTCAACGGGCTATTTTGGCCATTTTCCCTATAAATAACCCCTACCACTACACCCCTTTTTCACTTTATTTCTCCATGCTGACTCAGCTGTCACGTGAACCAATCAGAAACAAGGGCATTATAAATAAAGCCACCCACTACACATGGTCTTATGTGTATAAAAATTAACGGATTGGCTCTTGAATTTATGGGGATGTATCGATTAGGTAACAGATAAAGATTAAGTTCCTACAGTAGTTGAATGTGAGTAAGTTCTATCCATTTATGTAGAAGGAGATCCAAAGAAGGGAGTGAAAGAGATGGTTAAAATAGGTTTTTTAAAGTTTCGACCTAAAATGACAAAAATGCCCCTGACTTTTCTAACGTCTTTAAAAAAAATGGGTCAAAATGACATCAAAATGAAACCATAGGGGTTCCAGTGATAAAAAAAAAGTTTTCTGTCTAAAGTGGCAGCTTAGGCCAAACATCAGGTCCCAAAATGGCAGTTTACTCTTCTTAAAGTTATCCATCTTGATCCAAACCAATTTAATCGAACATGTGTTGACAAATTACACAATCTAGCTCCTTATACACTCATAACCATATACTCCCCCATCCCATTTTAGATGTCATGGGCCCACAAACACATATTAAGAAATCTTTGTTTGTATGTTGTAAAATGACAATAATATCCTCAAGTTATTATTTCAAATCTTTGATTGTCTTTTGTCTTTTATGTACAAACCTGGAGATTGCTTAGAAGTGGACATTTAATTTAGGACAACAAAAAGTACAAAAATGAACATTTAAAATGGGACGGAGGGAGTATATAGACAAGCAACGGGATCGAAGATTAAAGCCAAACCTAGTTTTTAAATCTGATGACCGCACCCAAGATTACACTAGTCAAGATTGATTAGAACCGATTCAACCATTTAACCAATGTTTGTGGATCACATTGTGCCACAAGACAACACCTTTTATATTTATATATATATATATATATATATATATATATATATATATCTTTCTTACAGCAAACTACATACTCCTATGCTTGCACCTTGCAAGATTTGAACCCTTCATCTTTCGGAAGAGATAAGACACCTTACCACCACATCACGTCCCTTGGGACCCTTCTATATATCTAACTAGGTTATATCCCAGGATCTTCCCGTGATAGACAAAAATCTAATATTAAAGAGAGATGTACCATAATAAGAGAAATCAATAATTTTAATAATGTGAGTAAGAATGAAATGTATATTAACGAGAGAATGTATGTTTGGATGAGATGCAAAGGCAAAAGCAACCATTGCAGAGCGTGATTGACACAATGGTCTTGAAGGTGTAACTTTTTTATCAAAAAAATATTAATTGGTTTTAATAAGCGGAAATATAAAAGAATTAGTTAAGAAAATAGATATTAAATAAATAAGAGCTAAATGTGAAATTATGATTTAATAATATTATTTCATATAAGAGATAAACAAAATAATCATAACATTTTTATTTATTATATGTTAAAGTAATGATAAAGACAAAACTAAAGATAAAAAAATAAAAATTAATAAATATTAGGTTTATTAAGTTATTTATCGCCTAAATTTTTTTGGGAGAATTTAAGGGTGAGAAGGCCTCATCAAGTGTTATATGTCTCCACCCCAATTGTTATATTATAATAGATATTGAACCAAAACCGAAATTTTGAAAGTATAGCTCTGAGAACTGGAACTTCTCGTACCAGCTCGGTCTCAAACAAAACAATTTAGAATACTCATACTCAGGCTTGCTTTCGGCTAGCAACTCCAGCCTAATTCTCACCTTGTTTAATTAAAGTAGAACAAATTTCTTTAAGATAAGACCGGACAGACTGTAACTAGAATATCCCAATTCCCCAGACGTTTCAATACAATACCAATACCAATACCAGTATCAACACGGTTTATAGTTTACGGGTTTGTCTCGAGTTTGTATACTCTTAGTAAGCTTAGAGAGGAGAGACCATGATAAGCAAACCATCCTAGATTAATTAAATGACAACTTTTGGTACCACACATGAGATGCCTAAAATGCACACTGATTAATAATGCTCTTGTATATATATGTACTCAAAACTACTTTAAAACATGTGTTGTGTATACATAACCTAAAATCTACAGCACAAAAGGGCTTGCCTCCATCCCCGATGCTTTCGTGATTGTCTCGGGTCAGCTTTTGCCATTCTTACCGGACTGCTGTTCCACTCGTTCTGTAATCTACAAACACAAGTTAACGTCGTTAAATGTTTATAGGTTGTAAACATGCTAAATGGGTTGGACGGTTGTAATAAATGGGTTAAAGAGGAAGAATATTATTACATGGGAAATGCAAAGGATCTGACACTAGTATTGCTGCCATCGGACCGATGAGATATGCTTCCAGCTGATGTTATAGGTCCTAAGAATGTGATATGTCCTGAAACAGAACCTGCCATGGAGAAACTCGTCTCGCCACCACCACGTGGCGCTGCTAAGATATTATTTGAAGCCATGTCAAGGTGGTTGGGTGGACTTTCTGTGTTTAACAGAAGTTCATGAGAACCACTAGCGGTTGATGGCTTCACATCGTCCGAATCAGAATTGGTGATTTCCTCCATCTTGATTTCATTTGGTATATCAAAGGTGTGGTTGGTTGGTCTTGGCTCGTTAGGTTCGGATCCAGTGCTCTGTTGCTAAACAAATTTATAAGAAAGTGCGATTAGGACCAGGGGCGATTTTTAACCATTTACTTATCAACGGGTTGATTTGAGTTGTGATTTATATCAAACAGGTCATATAACTTTTTTTTTTTTACTTCAAAGGCTATAATGACCCGTTAGTGGCTTAGCGCATTTATTGATCAACGGGTCCATTTGAGTCGTAATATTGTGGTTTAAATCGTATGAGCGCATTAGTTATTTGTAAAAAAGTTCAAACCTGTTTTGGAAAGGGACCAGAAGATTAATGGGTCAACTTAACCCAAGCCAGCCTATTGCGGCCCATACTAAAACGACCCATACTAAAATGACCCGTTACCCAACCACTAACAGGTCAAAAGTCACAGAATCAGGCAGCTATAAGCAGTGGCGGACCCAACAATTTCAAGGGGTGCGATTGAGGGGTTTAACCGAACTTTTAAGAGGTGCGGTCGGGATTTTTGCCTACAAATTACACTAATTTTTTTCTTTAAGGGGGGCGCCCGCCCCCCTTGAATAACACATAGGTCCGCCCATGGCTATAAGGAAATACATTATACATATTACATACCTCAGAAAGCTGTTGATTAACACCATTGACACCGTTGTCAGCGGTCTCAAGAACACTGATGGAATTATTAACTAAATTGGAACTTGAATCTAACTCCTCTTCACCATTATGCGTCGAGTTGTCAGGACGGATATTAGATTCTACAAACAACTCTATCTTATCAGAAGCATGGCTGGAAGGTACATTATCATCTTCGGTTACAGAAGATAAAGAATTGTTCTTGCAACAATCTTCCAGTGTCGAAGATTTCAACTGCGTATCAATATCAATATCAATATCATCTTTAATCATGTCATCATGTTTATCTCCATCACCGACAACGGGGCTGCATGATAACTCATGCTGTTCCTTGTCACATTTGATCATTTCCTCATTAGATAGCCCCTCATCCACACATATATCCTTAACAACATTATAACCATTCTCTTCATAACATGTCACATTTTTATCAATGTATACTTCTTTGGCCTTCTCTAGCGACTCCGAACGAACGTTAGAAGGTTCTAGAGACTTCTCGAACATGCCATCGTTGAAATTAGTGATGCAGTTGACTTTGTCATTCTCCTCATCAGATAAGAAGGGATTAATATATCTTCCAGGACTCTCCTTCATGGTTTACCTTCAGTTTTTGTCTGCAAATAGCTCCTTTGTTAGGTTCTAACTTCTAACCAAATGAGTTGGAATCATAAAGATTCTTTTATTCATGTATACATAAAACATATTCTATGCTTGTAACCAAGGATGTACTGAACATGACACTGATATAATCAGGTTTTGGGTTGTTATGTCTAACCCGTTTAATAAACAAATTGTGTTTGGGTTGACGTATTTAACACTTTAACATGTTTAATTAAATGAGCCGTGTTTAGTTTAACCTGGTTAATCCATACGAAATAAAAATAAAAAGATATATACAAAATCTATATTTTATAAGATCAACTAGTGATGAGGATTTCGGTATTAAATACCGAAAATACAACCGATCCCGATGCCGGTTAATTTCCGGTACCAAGTTTTGGCGAAAACTGGTATCGGTATTTTCGGTATCTGTACCAAGTTGTATCAAGTTTTAGCAAAAATCGGTATATGTATTTTCGGGGTCGGCTTAATATAACTCATTTAACCCATTTATTTTACATTGTATTTTTGTGTATTTGTGTTATTTTCACATATTTTTTCCCTTTAAAGTTAAAATATCTGACCCACTTTTTGTAAGCGAAATTTTTGGTCAAGTGTTTTTTATTTTATGAATCTGATTTATAAAAGTATAAAGCATGACGTTACGTTTCAAAATATTTTTAATGATTCCTGAACATGTTAAAGTTGATTCTTGTTACAGTGGTAACTTGACATCCCACAATGTTTGATAAATAAGAGAAACATTCTTGTACAAATGATTTTATTCTATAAATCTTTTAACGTAACAAGGCAAGGAGATGATTTTATTCTATAAATCTTTTAACGTAACAAGGCAAGGAGGGATTTTATTTATTTATTTATTTTATTTTGAAATTTTTTTCCTCATTTTATTACACATTTATTTTAGTATTAAAATCTTAAAAATAAATTATTGCAAACGCTATTAGAGTAATTATGTAGTTACACTAAAAAGAAAATTTTTAATTTTTTTTTATCTTGTTTATCTAGAAACCATAACTGAACAAATAGAAAAAGAAACTAAAAACTAAATAAATTTGTTTTCCCTCTTCAGTTTTCATCAATACACCATAAAAATCTAACATTTTTTATGAGTTTGCCCTACTTGTTTGGGGTTCTACAATCATTGAATGGCTAAAACACAAATAAAAAAAAATGATTAAAAAAAAAAAACAAATGAACATGATTCCTACGGCCTTTTTTGTCAGTTACTTCATACACTTCACATGAGAACACCCAATTTAACATAACATAAGGTTTGCTACTTTGCTACCAAACGAACCACTACTTTTTATAATCCTATACACTATAACAAACTCAAACCATATCCCAACAAATTTACACATGACCATCAGTGACTATATGACCAAAACCAAAAAACTACAAAATTAACTTAATGTTGACGTTACCTGAGTAGTACAAAATCAAATTCGTTTGTCTCGATTATTCTTCACATACGACAATCTGCTAAGCAAAACAAAAGCAATTACGATTTGTTCAACGACAAAAAAATAAACGACAGAGCAATTGCGTTTATCATCGGTTGTATGGGCAATAAATGTGGGGTTTATAACCCAAGTGGGCCCTTTCTCCCATCAGACTAGTCTTTTGGAACGAGTTCTCCTGTTTGGGTTGTAACACTAACAAATGAATCCCCGAAGTACAGAACCTGATGACTTGACCCTAGCTAGCAGCAGTGGCGAAGTTTGAAAAAAATTTCCCAGGAGGCTTGATATGGAGTGAGCCGGACTCAATACATATAAAATTTTCGGACGGAAACAAATAAATTTACAGTAGTAAGTAAAAAGAGGGAAGAGTGGGGCAGGGCACCCTCGGCCCCAACAAAACTTACCGCTAGCTAAAGGTTATATTTTGGGTGGACTAGTTAATTTCTAAATATGTGAATTCGATCTTATTTGAAAGTTAAAATATGCCCATTTGTGCTTGTTTTTGTTGAACACTTCTTTGTGTTCGTTGTGTTCATGAAAACTTCTTTGTGTTCGTTTGTGTTCATGAAAACCTGTTTTTAATGTCTGTTGACTGTTTGTGTTCGTGTGCGTTCATGAACAAAATTTACAAACGAACACGAACATGAGTGTTTTCCTAGCAAACAAATGAACACGAACAGAAAATCTCATTCAGGAAGTATTCATGAACTGTTCGTAAACACATAATTTCTTTAACAAACAAACACGAACAAGACCTTATTCGTGTCCGTTCAGTTCGTTTACATCCCTAGGAATTATGATAGCCACATACTATAGTCAACTATGTAAAACCTAATCTATCTGGTTTACCTAATTTTATGTACGCATTTAATACACCCCCGCCTGTGTTCATAAATATATATCTATACAATTCAATAAACTCGCCTGAGCACCACCGGAAAACTAATTAACCGTTACTTTTTTTTCCCTTAAAAGATCTTTAACGTCGTTACTTTAAAACAAGCTGCGTCGCGACCCTCTTTTAAACGATAAAACCAATCCTACTAAAAACAGAACTTTAGTTTCTTGGCTACGAGATATTAAAATAGAAAAATAAAAAAAAGAAAAACAGAGTAAATTATCAGTTTATGAGTAACTGTTATTATTAGATAACCATCTTCAACTTCTATAAACTAATAAGCTGACCTGAAAACGTTCTGATCAGTTACTCTTGTCTTGTGCTTACAGCTCCATGTAGATAAATTTAGAACTCTTTATGATCATCGTCTACAGTGATATGAAATAGTTGGAACTGTGTGTGTGTGGGTATGTTAAATTGTAATTATGTGTGTGAATAGATAACAGCTGGTGTGATAAAAGGTATACATATATAGAGAGAGAGGGGGGTGTTTGTCGTATGTGATGGATGGAGGAGACAGAGGACAGAAAAGATGTCTGGAAAAGGTGGCCGGAAAAGTGAGGGAAAGAAAGCAGAGTCAATCGGAATTATATAACATAATAGAGGTAGAGTCAGAAGGGTGATGGAGCTTAAAAATAGTATAGGATGTGAACTACTCGTGAATGTGTCTTTAATGTTGCTCTTCATCCCAACAACATGTTTTTTTTTTTTTTTTTTTAATTTAGTTAAAAAATTGTTTTAAAATATTTTGTTTTTAATTAATAGTTTTAACTTAGTTAAAAAAAAAGCTAAGTTGAAGGAATTTTTTTGTTTGTAAAATGATTTTATCTAGGTTGTTAAATCCGAACATGATATGTTTTTTCATAGCCCATGTGTATATTCATACCTCATATTTAATTAAAACAGTTAATTGTTAGTTTAACGAACGAGGGTGGCGTCAAACCATTCTAGAAGGAAACTAATTACTTATAACAACAAGAATTGAACCTGGGTCTCCCGCTTTCGAAGATTTGAACCCAAGTCTTTCCTTTCCGCAGTTAAACTTGCAAACTAGGGATTAATCAAACAGTCACTTGCGAACAAGGTCCAACTATACACAATTTTGTTAAATAATGTAGACACGTAATAAACTTCCTAAGGATGACAGGGTACTACTTGGGATGGCAAAAAAATCCAAGCCTAACACTAAAGTATTTGGGACAGGTATACCCTATACCTGATGGGTATGGGATTGGAAAAAATTTCGCGGGTATGGGACGGGTTTGAGATTGGAAAAAAAAAATATTTCGTGGATATGGGACGGGTATGGTATTAGGTGATACCCGACCCGATTACCCGAAACTAAATACCCGTTTACCCAAAACATATACCCGCAAAATTTTTAAGTTTTATATATTTTTTCCTTAACTATTTTTAGTAATGTTTCGTCTTAGTAGATTCATTTACATATTATGATATATATTTACATTTTAAATATTTCAAATATTATTATGATGACGATGATACGTATGTTATTTATTAAAATTTAATATATTATAGATATCTAAAACTTAAACCTATAAAAGAAAGAAAAAGATATATATATATATATATACACACACATACATGCAAATCCCAACAGGTATACCCAATACCGACGGGTAATGAGACGGGTATGGTATGAGATTTTATAATCGTATATGGATATGATATTAGCCAAACCGTCCCGTTGCCATCCTTAGGTACTACCATAGTCTTGTAGGAAATAGGGTTCACAATTTTATTAAAATAATAATAAAAATAAATATATAACGATACTCTCTTTATTAGTAGGAAATATAAACTACAATACCGTATACAAAACTAAATATAAATGAAAATAAATACAAATACATGTACCGAATCTTGATCCAAGTCGATTTCTTTAGAAAAACTTCAACCGAACCATCTTGTTTAGTGCTTCGCTGCAAGAATAAACAAACTTGTTTGTTGACGGTTTTTGGTTGAGGATTGTGTTTGACACGGGGTCCTTAAAACAGATTCTGCGCCTCCTCTCAGACGGTCTATCTCTCAGGGTACAACAACCGGAACAGTAGTCGTACTGCTGGAGATGGTCTTGAGCCCGAGATCCCTCCGGGTATAATTGTTTGTGAAACATGTAGGAAAAAATAAAGGGAGTTCTAAGGATTGAGAGTACTCCTCTCGTTTTGAAACAACAATTTCCTTGAGTTTTTGTTGTGAGTTTTGTCTAGAGATTTTCTCTAATCTCTACTCCGAATATGAAGCCAACTTCATATATATATATATATATATATATATATATATATATTATATAGGTCAAGTATAAAATGAAAACCCACTTTAGTTGAGAAAACCTTGGAAACCCATGTAAAAAATGATTTTTTTCTTTTGAAAAAAATAACCAATGTAAAATACATGTTTTAAAGTGTTTTTAGCCAAAAAAATAAAAAAAGCGCCGAAGGGATTTTTTAAAAAAAATAAACAAAGCTGCAAAAACACATGTTTACAACAACTTTTATAACAGCAAATAGTTGAAAACATATGTTTTTTAGCAATTTTGTTTATTTTTTTTAAAAAAAATCCCTTCGGCGCTTTTTATATTTTTTTGGCCCAAGATGCTTAAAAACATGTTTTTTACATTGGTTATTTTTTTCAAAAAACAATAATGATTTTTTACGTGGGTTTCCAAGGTTTTCTCAACTCAAGAGGGTTTTCAATTTATCCTTCCCCTATATATATATATATATATATATATATATATATATATATATATAGGGGGAGGATAAATTGAAAACCCACTCGAGTTAAGAAAACTATGAAAACCCTTGTAAAAACCATCTAAAATTTTTTATTTTTTTTTGAAAAAAAATACACAAGGTAACATACATGTATTAAAGCCTTTTGGGCCAAAAAATAAAAAAAAAAAGCGCCGATTGGATATTTTTAAAAAAATAAACAAACTTTGCACTGTTACATATGTAACAACTGATGTTACATATGTAACAGAGCTGTTACATATTTAACAGCACAAACTTTGTTTATTTTTTTTAAAAATATTCTATCGGCAATTTTTTTATTTTTTTTGCCCAAAACGCTTTAATACATGTATGTTACCTTGTGTATTTTTTTCAAAAAAAATTAAAAAATTTTAGATGGTTTTTACAAGGGTTTTCATAGTTTTCTTAACTCGAGTGAGTTTTCAGTTTATAATTTCCCTATATATATATATATATATATTATTGCTCAAAAGAATTGTAACATAAATACAATTTAATTCTTGTCATTAATTTGACCATAAATTGCAATAAACGAATTCAAGTGGTAGACCGTAACTCCCATATTCTATTCATGGTGAGTTGAAACAGTCGGTTTGACCGAGTCAACTGACGTAGACTGACTTGAACAGCAGCTCGGGATCAAACTGCACGGACCAGGGCGCTACCTGGTCATGCGCGTGCGTCCGTCCCCAAGCGCAGTACTGCTGCGCGTCATGTGAAGTGCATCCTACTGCGCTGCCATGAGGACCCGAGCTTCTGCACTGCGCAGACCAAGGAGCTAGTCCCCGCGCGCGCCGCCTTGCGCTCAAGATCAAAAAAAAAAAAAACAAAGGCGGCTCTCATGCGACGGTGCGAGTGTGCGAAGTGCAAAGTGTGCCATCAAAGTGTCACATTGCGCCCATCGCCCACGCCACGCGCGCGCGCGTGTGCGAGTGCGAGTTAAGGGTGCTTCACACCCTTTAGGGTCCCCACTAGTGTTTGGCTCTAGCTAAACAATATTCAAGGAGTGCTCCTCCTTATAAACCACTTTATGTTTTGTCATCCCACCAATGTGGGACAAAACTTAATCCATTTTCTCATCTTTGGTTGTTCCAACCTACAACTTTCAAGCTTCGATATCTCATTCATCTTAGCTCTATTTTGGACATGATTTGGTTCGTTGTGATACTCTCACACTCTCACAATATAGTACACAAACCCGGAAATAATTATTTATATATCACATATATAAATATAAGGTAGGGATCCTAAGAGAACCAACCCCTATTTGAGAACTGAGAGAACCATTCTGGGCCACACATTTCATATAAAGGCAAAAAAAAAAAAAAAATTTTTTTTTTTTTGCTTTAATCGCACATTTTTATGCAAGTAAAAATTTTTTTTTATTTTTTTTGAATTTTTTTTTATGTGTATATGTCAATTATACATATGTGTATATAGCAATTATACATATGTGTATATAGCATTTTTCAGCTATACATATGTGTATATTTCAGTTATACATATGTGTATATTGCATTATACATATGTGTATAATGCAATTATACACATGTGTATACTGAAAAAAAAAATACAAAAAAAATAAATTTTTTTTTTTTTTTCTTACATATAAAGCAGCGATTTTTGCAAAAAAAAAAAAAAAAAAAAAAATTTTTTTTTTTTTGCCTTAGAGAAATATGTGGCCCAGAATGGTTCTCTCAGTTCTCAATTTGGGGAAAGGTTCTCATTTGAACCAAATCCTATAAATATATTTATTTAAGTCTAAAATTAGTGAAAAATCATTTTCACTACCCATTTTTCCATCAATCCCCCCCACATGAATGAAGATCGATTAAAACACACAAATTCCCGATGTAACCTCGATAGTTGAGTCTTGCATAGGATAGGTAGGTGTAAACCTTTGAACCTTCCCTTGTGAAGCATACATAGCTTACTAGCTTTCAGTGTGAACTTGATGTCTTTGAACTGGCGGCTATTTTTGTAAACGACAATATACAAGACTCCCCCTAGCCTAGCCATCCCGTCATTATCGTGTCCAATAATGGTCATGGAACACTTTCCTGGTTCTGCGGGAGCTCTAGAAATTGTGCCCACAATTTCATTCGAAGCGACCACACTTCCCTCCAACATAGGTGATTTTAAATCATTAAAAGCATTATGGTGTACAATGATTTACTCTAATCATTAAACCATATGTTATGCTTAACCTCTCAACAATGTCACTGGATTTATAGGAATGGACTAGGACGTATTTAAACACCCTTTTGTAGCTTAGGGGATATGTATATAATCATATATTCTAGCTTATATATAAACATATATATTAGCTATGCCCCCACAGTGACCACCCTTCAGTTCATGATTAAGTTTGCCTATCGAACCTAGATCTTGGGATCTCCAGTCAACTAGGTTAGGTTTCCATCATGTCCCTTTTTTCCATGGGCTTTAGTCTCATTCCATACAACTTCATCTCTCATCAACCATCAGGTTGTTGGATCCATTTGCAATTGAGAGAAGTTGTTCTAACGTGTTCTTGACCTGTTGGTCAAAATTTGACATTTTGTCAATTCGTAAGACTTATAACATGTGATCTATACATAGATCTGGTTATGGTTGCAGGATAGGTAGGTGTTACCCTTTGAACCTTCCTTTTCGTCTTTAGAATGACATGAAACTCAATTCATGGCTAAACATGTTTCCATGCCTTTGGTGATGTGATTCAAAGTTAGCTAGACTTTGAATCTTACCAATTGCCATTTGAGTCCAATCAACTTGATTGACTCACTCCATTTTCAAATTCAAGCCACCCCTACATTTAAATGTTATTGGATAATATCAAATGGGGTGATGAAAGGTTCTCCCTTTCGTATGATGTTGAGAAAACTTCTCAAATACCATTTTTACATCCCCTACGGGTTGTTTATTAAATGGCTCTTCCCCCACATTGCTTGCACTTTGAGTAATATCACCCATGATGACTTTTAGACACTCATGATAACATAAAATATCTATAACTTTGTGTTATCGAGGTCATCCATGTGTATTTCTCTACTTAGATTTTAATAGCTCGCAGGAGCTTCTGAGCAATATGAGTACTCCTCATATGAAACCGAATAGTATCATTAATCCATGAACTATGTAACCGGTTCGCGAGTTATCCTTGAAGTTATATTTATAGTTTTGATAATACAAATCCATAATTATTATGTCATCACATAACGTTAACAAGTATTAGTCTAGCATGATTTAGAATCCAATACTCTAGCATGTGAACAGAAGATGCATCATTCTGATTCTTCACAGCCTAAAGAGATAACACACTATCTCTTTCCAACATTCACGTTTTAGTTAGACAATAATTAGAATTTGTTTTACCATTCCATAACCTATGTTTTAGGACTGTCTCAAAACCATAGTTAATTTCACCCATTAGGATCAAAAAACAGTTGGTTTGACCGAGTCAACTGACGTAGACTGACTTGAACAGCAGCTCGGGATCAAACTGCGCGGACCAGGGCGCTACCTGGTCATGTGCGGGCGTCCGTCCCCAAGCGCAGTACTACTGCACGTCATGTGAAGTGCATCCTAGTGCGTTGCCATGAGGACCCGAGCTTCTGCACTGTGCGGACCAAGGAGCTAGTCCCCGCGCGCGCCGCCATGCGCTCAAGATCAAAAAAACAAAGGCGGCTCTCACGCGGTGATGCGAGTGTGCGAAGTGCAAAGTGCACCATCAAAGTGCCACATTGCGCCCATCTCCCACGCCACGCGCGCGTGTGCGAGTGCGAGTTAAGGGTGCTTAGGGTCCCCACTAGTGTTTGGCTCTAGCTAAACAATATTCAAGGAGTGCTCCTCCTTATAAACCAATTTATATTTTGTCATCCCAGCAATGTGGGACAAAACTTAATCCATTTTCTCGTCTTTGGTTGCTCCAACCTACAACTTTCAAGCTTCGATATCTCATTCATCTTACCTCTATTTTGGACATGGTTTGGTTCGTTGTGATACTCTCACAATATAGTACACAAATCCGGAATTAATTATTTATACATCACATATATAAATATGTTTATTTAAGTCCAAAATTAGTGAAAAATCATTTTCACTACCCAGTTTCCATATGCTAACACCCACCAATCACTAGCAACATTACCCCTAAATACCTTCACACCACCTATCTATCTTTCTGCTAGACAAACATATGTCAACAAACATAGAAAAGGATGCGGCAAGTAACACCCGTTGTGGGTACCTGCCACCCTAATAGCCTTGGACCACTTAAATTGGTACAATTAGAAAGGTTGCATGGTGTGGGGTGTGGAATGGGTGTGATGAAGCCCTTTCACACCACAAACACTGCCCTATATGTGGCGTGGGAAGGGGTGAAGATTTCCACCGGCGTGAGGGTATTGGTGACGGTGTGGTGAAGCCTCTCTCTCCCTCTCTCCCCCTCCTCCTCTTCCTCTGTCTCTCCCTCCTTCCCTATGTCCCTCCCCTTCTTTCTCTCTCTCTCTCTCTCTCTCTCTCTCTCTCTCTCTCTTTATGTTTTTTGGGACTTAAAGAGGAAATCCTCATCTTCTGAGACGACTGCAACATGTTGCTTCATGTCCCATTCATCTATGATCAGGCCGTGTAGTCTAAACCAATATAACAACCGGTTTGATAAACAGTACTATTTTAATTATTTAAAAATTAGTTGAACCTGAGTAAGATTGCTAATGAATTTTGATTACATATTTTATCGCTTGCTAGTATATATGGTTTGCACTTTATGTATTCCTACTTTTATTAAATTTTTATTGAGCACGTGTAAAAGTATAAAAACAATAATAGTTCATATATTGGAGAATCTATTTTGAAGTAATTGTAACAAGGAACATTACATATGCTTGGTCTACATTAACGAAAAATCAAATTTGAACATTGGTGACATGACTGTTTTGATTTTTAGATACATGTACATATGTATGTGTGTACATAGGGACATACATATTTATACATATACGACAACCATGTAAATCATGTTGGTACTTATTAATTGCTTCAAACCACGTCATGAGAACCATTGGTGTTGAATTGGTATGATAATAAAAAATAAAAGGTTTGTATTAATATATTATACTTGACACGTATTTTTAATTGCGTAAAAAGTGTAGTCCCAAAATACTAGATCTTAAGTGTGCACTAGATTGTTATCAACTAGAAACACCTATTTGTTAGGTGTTTTAGTTGATTAATCAAGACAAGTTAAAGAACTAGATGAAGATTATAAAAACCGACACACAAGAAACATAAAGACACGATTCCATTAAAGATTTCTGCTTTAAACAACCATGGATGATACAAGTTCGCACATTAGATAAGTTCGCACCTTTATAACTTGTGCTCTCAAAGATACATCAAAAACCCTAACCCTAGCTGCACAAATGAGCTTCTATTTATAGGAGAATTCTGAGGACTGCGAACTTAACATTAAGTTCGCAGTCTCCTCCTTTAAGTGCGCAGTCTAGGGTTTTTCCATTACAACTATGCTTTAACTACATATCTAACCCTCCAACTTTAACATATAACTAAACATGGTTAAACCTGGTAACTGTGGTCTCATATTAACCCAACAATACTCCCCCTAGACCACAGCTACCAGTGCTACACTATCAATCTATCTCGACATCACTCAACTCCCCCTCTTCTCTTGCTTGACGTGCCGGGAGTGCTTGAACTATGCTTTCTTCAACGATTGGTTCTTCAGTGCGAGGTTCCTCAACATGTGTTTCTTCAGTGAGTGGAACTTCAGTGGGTGGCTCTTGAATAAATAACTCAGCTAGATCTACAGTTGTTTGATCTTGCTGAGTCTCTGGAGCTTTGCTTGGAGAGACTGGTGGAATTTGTGAAGGCTCAGGTTCATGATCAGCTGTTGCTGGAGAAGCTTGAGTTTGAACCTCTGGAGTAGCTTCAGCTTCTGATTTCTTTGCAGCAGCAGCAGCAGCAGCAGCTAGCGCTCTGTCATCTTTCGCTTTGTCAGCTGCGTTGATCTTCGCCACCAGATCGATCAGTTCTTGCTTTCTCTTCAATGCTCTTTCCACAGCCCTTCTAAACAAGACAGCTTCCTCAAATAACACATTACCAGCACCAACATTTATCTGATTAGCAAAGAGAGTAGTTAAATCAGATGGATTCAGAGCAAACACGTCCACTGGATCAACTATTCTCAATGCCTCTGTATCATCTCTCAGTTTAATCACGGCTTCACCGGTTCTGCTGTCATAAAACCACTTCTTGAAGTCTGCCAAAAGCACAGGAAGCTCTGGACGAATGGGAACCCTAGTGACGACATCTGGAGGGTCTATCACATAGGTTATCATTCCCCGTCCGGTTGCAGGATCAATTCTTTTCTTCGACATCCTTCGCCTCGGCTTTTGTGGCTTCCAGTTTTTGAAGTCACGAGCACATTCATCTTCAATGAACACAGACACCGAGTCAGCATTGGTATCCCCCGAATGGTTTAGAAAAGGTGTTCTGCACATCTCACGAATGTCCCATCTTGGAAGGGTCTTCAGGTTCGGGCGTCCCTTGAAATACTGAATCACACCTCCCCTTCGCTTCACAAAGAATAAACGTTTAAACCCATCATATCCCCAGCAGACAACTCTTTCTTGATGCGAAGCACGAGTATGGTGAATATTCTGGTGAAGAGCAGGAATGGTGATTGGTCTTCTTGGAAACCAACTTGCTCTCTCAGGATCCAATACGTACCCATCAGCCATCTCATACACTGTGTTTTCCCCCGCACCGATTTCTACAAACGTCTCAGGCATCTCGTCTTCACTTATCTCATCTACGTCACTCTCTTCCTCCTTTCTTTCTTTCTCCTTTTCTTCTTCCATAAATTTTCCGAAATCAAACACTTCATCAAACGTCAATTTTGGAGCATCGGTACCCTGAGTCTTTAACTCCTGAAGCATATCAAACATCTTCATCTGGACCTCAGTCTGAAACTTTATCAGATAACGCTGATCTTTAACCACCTTTTCAAGACTTCGGTTCTTGTGCTTCAACTTCTTTAGCTTCTTTCTCAACTCTTGATTATTATAGATCTGATTCTTCAACATACAGATTTCCTTGGCAGCATTCTTTCCCACTTCCTTAGATAACTTCTCATACAATTCTTGATGCACCGGTTTTTGACGAGATGCACCAGGAACAGACGAGGAAGGTGCTGATTGTTTCTTTGCAGGAGGCTTGGGAATAGGAGGTCTTGCTGAAGAAGGGCCAGGCCTGGCAGTAGAGGGCCCTGGCCTGGCAGTGGAAGGCCCAGGTTGACCCTCCATACCAAACATTGACTCCAAAATCGCTTCATTTTCCTCATCTTCTTCTGTCATAACCCGTGGTCTTTCAGACTCGGGCAGCTGTTCTCTTCTTCTTCTTCTTTCTGCCTTTGCAATTTCAGCATTCTGTCTGGCAGCCTCAGCTATTTCAAGTTCCTCGGGAGTCAATGATTCTCTCCCTTCCTGTAGTAAACCAGTAGGCCTGTTTCTTTTGGTCGGCCTCTGAGGAACAGGATCAGTTGCTGCTCTTTTACCAACCGATCTTTCTCGGGCAACTTCTTCAGCAGTGTGCTGAGGCACTGTAGTAGCAGGAACAGTAGTAGCAGGTTCAGTAGAAGCAGGTTCATTAGGTTCAGGTTCGGTTGCAGTTGGTTGTTGATTTCTAGCAGCATATTGTCGTCTTCTCTTCATCTCACTGAACAAGTTCATAACAACTGGATAGCGTTGAGCAGAGTACATGCTTTCCAGCATGGGTTCCCAATCAGGTGTGTTGCACTCAGTAAAGAATCGTGCACCCTTGGCAAAACCGTATTTATCACCAAGAGGCAGATCCTTATGTTGAGAATCGATCATCATTTGAACAAATCGGGGATACATCGTCCACTTCTTCTTTTCAGCTTGGGCATTCCTCACCATACAATCAAATACCAATCCCGACAGATTAAAGGGCTCATTCTTGCAGACTTTAATCATGGCTGTTGCCCAGTCGGGACTGAGTGCATTATAACCCCCTTTTCGGTGACATAATGACATCAGGAATACATGACAGATAAGCTTCCAATCTCTGGTTAAATGACTCTTTTTGATATCACCCCTTGCATCGAAGTCTCCTTTGTATCCAAAGTTCAAGAACTCTTGATGAATCACAGTCTTCGGTAAAGATCTGACAGTCTCTGGTTGATCCTGAAATCTTAGAACCTTTCTCACTGTGTCTTCTGTGATGATAACTGCCTTGTTTCTGACTGTGGCTTTAATTCTCTTGACACGTGCAACTGTCTCCACTCTAGCAGATCGCCAGAAGTCTTCAATGTGTGAACTGTAGACTTCAACTTGCTGCTCAACTGCATATCCGATCCTGCTTCTCCTGATCCATGCAACAACGTCCCGAAACTTTGAATCATCAGTTTCCAGAATTATCGCCTGGTTGTGCATTCCTCTAGGATCCCATTCAAGAGCCATCTGTTTTGGATACGTGCACGAAAATTAAATTAGAATTTTGATTTTGATTTGACTAATTGACAGACACTTCATTTTATTTGACGGACGACGTACTTAGACTCGGTTTGGTTTTAAGTTGGTTTTACGTGTGTTATTTATTTTATGGATTAGATTTTTTAAAGTGTGTATGATTTGTTTCTTTTTCCATTTTAATAGTCATTTGAGTCCAGTTACGGTTTACGGATGAATTAGTCAAGTTACGTAGTCCGGTCAAATGTCCTGAAAAGTCAAGTCAATGGTCAAAATTTGGTCCAAAATTAAGTCCACAGATTAAGTTCGCAGCCAAATCAAGTGCGCATCTAAGTACTCAGCCTTGACTGAGTACTTATTGCTTGGTACGCAGACATTGGTCATGGAAATCAAGTACGCAGTCTGATGATTTGGGCATGGTAACGGCTTGGGAAGGGTGATCAGGTCTGCGTACTAGACTAGTACACAGCCACCTAAACTTTCGTTTAGGATTTCAAGTTCACACTTAAGTACGCTGTCACATTAGGGTTTTGATTCTTGAATCATATGAAGCAAGTGCGCATTCATATGAAACAAGTGCGCAGATCTTCAAGTTTTCAGGTACGCAGTTCATCAAAACCCCAACTGTCAACTGATTTTACTGATTTCAATCCTCAGATCCTGTGATTCAAGGCAAGACAAGTTAGAATCTGCATAACTACCTTTAACAAACACAAAAACAAGTAAAGAAAATAGATGAAATGGATCAATAGGAGGTTTTCAACGGTGGTTTAGTGGTGGTTTTGTGGAGGTTTGAAGGAAGAAGAACGGCGGTGATGGTGGCTGAGATGTTGAGATGAAAATTAGGGTTTGTAAAAACTAAACAAAAAGTTAAAACAAGAATTAACTGCGTATTTATAGGAATTAGGTTTGGGCCGCGTACTTGACATTTAAGTGCGCAGGCCCATGAGCCCAGTCAAGTACGCGAGCCCAGTTAGGAATTTTAAAGAAAGCCTTTAAGTGCGCAGGCCCAATTAAGAACTTTAAAGAAGGCTTTTAAGTGCGCAGGCCCACAATCAACAAAATAGCCTTTTTAACCAAAGATTTGAGTTTAGAGATCAACCGTTTCTCACCTTTTGCATCAAGATCATACCAGTCATACCTGCCAGACCACGTTTCAACTTTCCTTTGGATAGCTGTAGCCCAAGAAAAACTGTCGGTATAATTGTCCACTTAAATCCATGCCTCTCGTCTTTCAACATACTTTATATGATGATTTTTATCATGTTTTGGTAATATTGACGACATGTTAATGGACCCCACTTGTGCCAGGTGTAAGCCTACCAATCCTCAAGGTTTATTGAGATATAATGATGAGAGCTTCAGGTCTATGTTTCCATAAGCAGAGAAGATGATCATTATGTCAATCAGATGATGAGAGCTTCAGGTCTATGTTCCCATAACAGAGAAGATGATCATCTGATTGCTTTTTGAGCTATCTATATGTTTGCACGTCACTAACATTGCGTGTCTTTTGTTGCTCATTTTGATTTTGATAGCCCCGCTTTGGTAGCTTGCACTCTTAGGTGTCTTTTGATTGCTTATGCACAAAATTTTCTGTGTCTTTTGATCTCTCAACCTGTGTATGACCGGACTCAGCTTGTGCAAGCCTGAAGCACAGTGGGAATCCAGCACATCGTGTAGACTTTTAGTTTGTCATCTTTTAGCAGTTTACTCAATTCCAGGCTGAATCTACCGACATGTCGTTGCTTGAAGCCACAACGTCCTCTGGGTCCTATTCACATGCTGACAAATATGATTAGTTCCTATCATTTCTTGATTGTTTTTGAAAAAGTTTTTAAAACTTGCAAATTCAGGGATCTACCGGTTTATTTCTCCCCCAAAAATCTTTATTTTATTTTAAAACATAAGATTTTTCTATAATTTATTCACAAAGTAAAGTTTTTTTTTTTTTTTTTTTTTTTTTTTTTTTAACATAAATTAAATCATTCAAAGTTGATCATTTCTAACCAAGTCACCAACTGACGAAAACGGGTTTTGTCGAAAGCTTTGGTAAAGATATCTGCCTTTTGATCAGCAGTATCGATAGGCAACACCTGTATGTACCCCTTGTCGTGCGCATCGCGAATTGAATGAATCCGAATTTCAATATGTTTAGTTTTCGAATGATCAATTGGATTCTTCACGATGTCACGACAGGCATCATTATCAATGTAGATAGGGGTTCTCATGATATTCAAACCATAATCCAACAGCTGATTTTGGATCCACAACACTTGACAGCAACAACTGGATGCGGCTGTGTACTCAGCTTGAGCAGTAGATATCGACACAGTGGTCTGCTTCTTGCTTTGCCAGGACACGAGCCGGTTTCCAAGAAATTGACAGCCACCAGAGACAGACTTTCGGTCAATCCTGCAACCTGCATGATCACTATCAGAGTACGCAATTAGGTCAAAATTGTCACTCTTAGGATACCATAAACCAAGTTTTGGTGTTCCTTTGAGGTAGCGGAAGATTCTTTTGACTGCAGTCTCATGAGATTGCTTTGGATTTGACTGAAAGCGAGCACAGCATCCAACTGCCCACATGATGTCTGGTCTGCTAGCTGTAAGATACATCAAGGAGCCAATCATAGAACGGTAAGTGTGCGGGTTCACAGACGGTCCTTCAAGATCTGGTACAAGTGTTGTTTGGGCTGCAAAAGGAGTGTTGGACGGTTTGCAATCCGACAGGTTGTATTTCGCCAGAATGTCTCTTGTGTATTTAGCTTGATGAATGAGAATACCGTCTTCCTTTTGTTGGACTTCAAGACCTAAGAAAAATGATAGTTCTCCCATCATGCTCATTTCAAATTGAGACTTCATGATGCTTTCAAATTCCCTGCACAAATTTTCGTCAGTTGAACCAAAGATAATATCATCAACATAAATCTGAACAAGGATAGAATGTTTGTTGACTTCTTTGGTGAACAAGGTCATGTCGATCTTCCCTCTCGTGTATCCATTTTGTAACAGATATGAGGACAAGGTCTCATACCAAGCTCTAGGAGCTTGATGGAGACCATAGAGAGCCTTGTCCAATTTGTAGTATCTGTTTGGATGATGAGGGTCTTCGAATCCGGTCGGTTGGCACACATAGACTTCTTCTTTGATCTTCCCATATAAGAAAGCGCTCTTCACGTCCATCTGAAAGACTTTAAAATTTCGATATGAAGCATATGCCAAGAAGATGCGTATGGCTTCAAGTCGAGCGACTGGAGCGAAGACTTCCTCATAATCAATCCCCTCCTGCTGACGAAATCCTTGAACAACTAGACGAGCTTTGTTCTTGATTACCACGCCACGTTCATCCATCTTGTTGCGAAAGACCCATCTTGTCCCAATAGGATATTTTCCTTCAGGCAGATCAACGAGCTCCCACACTTTGAGCTTTCTGAACTGAAACAGTTCTTCCTGCATGGCCTCAACCCAGCTTGCATCTCTAACTGCATCTTCAATGCTGAAAGGTACGGTTTGAGATAAGAATGCTGAGAGAGCGGTGTTGAGCTTGTCTGTCTGATTTCTGGTAAGAACACCCTCACTGATTGGTCCAATGACATTTTCAATTGGATGGTTCTTAGAAGATTTGAATCCCATATTTTCTTCTTCTTGCACTTGAAGAGGAAGGTTCGAAAGATGGTCTCCAGGTGTAGAAGAACTGGATGGATCATTTACAGACTGCTGATTTGATTGTGTTCCTTCAGCATTTGACGTGCTTTCAGGAATGTTAGAGGTTTCAGCAGTAGTATCACCATTATTAAGTTGAGGAAAAATAGGATCAGCAACCAGAGGAGAGAAACGGGTGGTAAACGGTGCGACTTCATCATCAGAAGAGTAGAGAATATTTCCAAAGGGAGAAGAGCTTGTGGCTTGATTTTCAGGAGCTGGTTCTGCATGAGCTTGCTGTTCAGGAATGACAAAGTGATTGAACACAACATCCACATCAAAGAACCAGTCAGGACCGGTTCCAACATTGGTAGAGTTGGATTCTTGCCAGTCAACATAAAAGGATTCCAGAACCATCTTGGTACGTTTGTTGTACGCTCGATAAGCCTTTTGACTAGACGAGTATCCAACAAAGAAACATTCGTCTCCAACAGCATCAAACTTCATGATATTCTCAAAGTTGTTTAGAAGAGTGCAAGAACATCCAAACGGCCTGAAATAATCAATGAGAGGTTTTCTTTTGAAAAGCAATTCATAAGCTGTTTTCCCACGAGGCTTGACAATCAAGACCCTGTTAAGAACATAACAGGCGGTATTCACAGCTTCTGCCCAGAAGATGATCGGTAACTTAGAGTCAATGAGCATGGTTCTGGCAGCTTCAATAAGCGTACGATTCTTCCTTTCAGCCACTCCATTTTGCTGAGGAGTCCTTGTAGCACTATATTGGAGATGAATTCCTTTCCCGCTGCAGAACGTCACAAAAGTTTGGTTCTTGAATTCTGTTCCATGATCACTTCTGATTGACTTTACTTTCAACTTGATTATATTCTCGATCAAAGGAACGAACAGCATCAAGGTCTCAGCAGCCTCACTCTTGAATTCCAAGAAGTACACCCATGTAAAGCGAGAGAAGTCATCTGTAATCACCAAACAGTAAGACTTTTTACCCAAGCTTTTTATACTGATAGGACCAAAAAGATCCATATGTAATAATTGAAGAGGAGAGTCAATTGAGTTCACTGTTTTGGACTTGTGCGATTTCTTATGTTGTTTACCTTTGGCACATGCTAAACATTTTTCAGAAAAGGGGAATTCCTTAGAAGGAAGACCTCTGACTAGATTAAGTTTTGAAAGTTTGTTTATATTTTTAAAGTTAACATGACCTAATCGCCTGTGCCATAACAGTGACTCTGACTCGGATGCCTTTGACAGTAGACAAGTCATTGGTTGTTCAGACTTGGCATCCCTCATGTTTATCACATAAGTATTGTTTTGTCTGGGGGCTTTTAGCATGATCATGTCAGTGGATGGTTTAAATCCTGGCTTTAGGAAGATGCATTCCATGTTGTTAAACAACACTGAGATTCCTTTGTCACAGACTTGTGATACACTCAAAAGATTGTAGCACAGTTCTGGAACATAGTTGACGTCCTCAAGTGTTAGCGCGTCAGAGACTACATCTCCTATGCCAACGATCTTTCCACCCTTCTCATTCCCAGCGAACGCTACAAATTCTCCATCGATGAACCGATAGTTCTTGAGGAGTTCTTTCAGTCCTGTCATGTGTCTTGAAGCGCCGCTGTCGACATGCCATAGATATCTCATGAGAGCTATCAGCCATTTTTGTAATTTATTCTGCACAAACAAAAACAAAAGAGAAACAAAGCTAAACTAAAGAAAATCTATGTACAGTGGTGATTCTTCCTGAAACTTAAGTAACTTTGGGAATCCAAGTTTGTTTAATTTTTGATCTGTCATGGTTTTCTCCCAAAGTTGACTCTTGTTTCTTCCAAATTTGTGTATTCTTAACAAAACTTTTTACGGTTTCTTGAAGATTTCTTAATTGATCCGAAAAAGAGTTTTGTGTTTTGACATCTTTTTGTGGTTTAGGTTTTATGTGACAGTTCTTGACCACGTGACCCTCTTTTCCACATCTGAAGCATTTAGAATGCTTAGGCTTGATCTTAGGAGAAGATCTGGATGATGATGGTTGTGATGTTCTTTTCTTGATTTTGTTTGATCTTGAGCTTTCGGTTGAGCTTGATTCTTCCCTGTTGCTACTTGATTCTTTATTGATGTCCAGATTAGTTAAGCTGCAGCTGCTCTCTGTATCACTCAGTGATTCTTCAGAACTTGAGGTACCTGTTTCACTTTGTGATTCTTCAGAACCTGATACATCTGTGGATGAGGGGATAAATTCTGGGATTTCCTCAGTGAGAAATTTCCCAAACCTGTTACGCTTAAGTTCTGGCACAAACACAGATGGTTTGACCACATGATTATCATCAGAGAATGCAGCATTAAGATCAACACACACAGGAATAACATTTTCAACACAAACATTAGATCGTTTGATAGGAGGTTTCCTATCATCGGGAGCCACAGCCCCTTTTAAATCAAGTTTACAGTCATCCAACCTAGTTAAACTATTACAGTCATCCATCCTAGGCAAACTATTACAGTCATCCGATTTAGTTAAAGTTTTACATTCATCCAAAATAGAATTGTTTTTCGAATTTTCATTGTTCCAGATAAACCAATTCACTGTTGAGTAATTGGCACCCGGATGTCCTAAACCCACTGTCTGGCCACCACAACACACATCATCCTCCACCTGAGCCTGTTGGGTCACATCTGCATTACTTTTACTTATGTTAGTATTTGACTCAGATTCATCACATTTATTTTCAAAAAGGTCATTTTTTGGATGAGGTGATGGAATGGGTATGTATTCACTTTGGCTCAAGGGTAAGAATAGAGATCTTTCGATTCCATTCTTATCCTTATACCCAATTCCATCCTTTACGAATGATTGTCTTCCACATTCGATTATATCAGCTTGAGCCCGTTTGCTCACATTCCATTTATCCACAACAATTTGAAGGCGAGTTGTCTCATTTCTAGATTTCTCTAGTTTTGAGGTTAAATCGTTTATCAGAAAATCTTTCTTAAGCACAAATTCTTTTAAAGTTTGCATTTCAGCTAGAGTTGCATTTAACTTTCGCTGATATGCCCACTCATTTTCTTTCATTTCAGTATTTATTTTACGAATGTCATCCATTTCTCTTAAAACTCGTCTGTTGTGTGATAAACAGTATGCGACAGCTGTAACACACCTAGGTGAGCACAGTTTAGATTTAATTTCTAAAGGAATATTTACCATGTCCCTTTCCTCAGCTTTCTTAGAAGAACTCTTCACCTCCTCAGCGACCTTCTCAGATGAAGTCTTCTCAGCAATCAGCGCTTCCTCTCTTTTCTGATCATTCGCCTTCTCTTCAATCAACACACTCTTCAACCCGGCATTCTTCTGCATTTCCCCCTTTAGAACCTCAGCAGATGATCCTTCAACAGAGTTCACGCCATTAGAAGATTTGGTGCAGATTGTGGCCATCAGGGCTTTGTTCACTTCAACTTCAGCAGCAGCTGCCTCTTCTCCCCAGTCGAAGTCTTCAACAACCAAAGCCTTTTGTGGCTCCTTATCATTTCCCTCATTGCCATCGGTTATGGCCACCAACCTCTTTGCAGGCTTAATTTCAGCTTGGTTCAGTGTGGGGCATTCGTACTTGAAATGCCCGAGGACCTTGCAGTTGTAACACCTGATCTTGGACTTATCAAACCCAGCCTTTCCCATGCCAACTCTTCTTCCGGTTCTGTCCTGAAAACGCTTCACTCGTAAAGTGATCATCGCCATCTGCCATTTCAAATCCATCTCTTCCATGTCATCTGGGTCAACCTGGTACATATCTTCTGGAGACATCATCTCATTCTTAATTTCTCCTGTCTTCAAAGCTTCAAAACTGCTCATGAAAGAGTTGAAAAGTTCCACATGTTCAGCAGCCAGTTTAGCAGCCTGTGGAGTTAGAGTCTTTGCAGCCCTTTCAGAATACATTGGAGCTTTCCCAGAACTTGAACTACCAATCCCTGCAGAATCCACATACGAATGCAACGAACTTGAACTCATATCACCAATTGGGGCCATCAAGGCCAGATTCTTCATAGCACCACTGGGAGTCACCTTCGGGACAGTCTGATTCATTTCTCTTTTAGTGATGTCCATCTCAAATGATTTCAGAGTATTTATGAGATCTGCCAAAGTAGACTGAGCATCCAAGTAGTCCTTTTTGATCAACATACATTGGACACTCCACTCCTTTGGGAGAGAATCGAGCAGCTTCTTGATGGAATTGCGGTTGTTTACAGGAATACCCGCTTTCTTCATCTTGGTCAACAAATTCATGAACCTGTCAATGTGTGAAGACAGACTCTCACCCCGGATACTTCCAAACATGTCGTACTCCTTTTGAATCATATCTTGTTTGTTTTGCCTCATCTCAGCATTGCCTTCATAGTACTCACTCAGAGCAAACCACAGATCGTGCGCTGATCCGTATTCTTCAAACATATTGTAAACATCATTTGACAAAGCCATGGTGAGAGCACCGTAGGCTTTGTGATCTCTCTGCAGCAGTTGTTTGTCGAGATCAGTGTATGTGGTGGGATCAGTGTTGAACACTTCTCCAGCATCAGTGGTTCTGGTGGGAATGTGAGGTCCGAGCTGGACAGAGTTCCATTGGGTGTGATCGTTGACAAAGTAGAAAGCTTTCATTCTGTTCTTCCATGTGCCATAATCTTCTGCACCCATCAACTTGGGAATACGTGTTATAGTGCCGGTTTCAAGTTCAGCTTGAGTTATGGGGTTAACTTGGAATGAGTTGTTACCAGACATGATTTAAGATTGATTTTAGGTTGATTTTAGATTGATTTTAGGGTTGTGATTGAATTAATTAGCAAGTTATAGTCCAAAGTCCTTGAAAAGTCAAAACAGTCCACAAGTACGCAGGTAAGTACGCACTCAGCTCAAGTTCACAGTTTGCAGTCTAAGTTCGCAGTTCTTGGAAACCTGAAACAGATAAACAGCAAAGATAAGTCCCTGATTCTCCTGTTAAGTACGCAGTCCCTGTAGCACACACACTTTGGCTTAAGTTCGCAGTTCAGCCAAGTCAGAGCAGCACAAGTACTCAGTCTTGACTGATCAGCCTGCGCACTTGTACAAGTACGCAGACACTTAAACTCTCGTTTAAGATTTTAAGTTCGCAGTAACCCTAGCCAAGTGCTCAGAAAATGCACCTTTTCAGTAAGTTCGCACACCAACTAGAGATTTCAGATAAGTATGCAGAAACCCTAGTTGTGGTGCCAGGAGAGAGAAAGCTATAAAGCCTTGTGTAAATTTAAGTGCTCACACAGACACAAGTGCACACACTTTTGGATTAAGTGCGCAGCTGTGGCTGTTAATAAGTGCACACCTTGAAATATCAAGTATGCAACTTATGAGCTAAGTACTCAACTCTTGAAACAAGTACTCACAAGCAAGAAACAAGTTCACACTTATGAGACAAGTACGCAAAATTAAGTAATTAATGCTTGAAACAAGTACTCAGTTTTTGAGACAAGTACTCACAGGCAAGAAACAAGTACTCACAAACAAGAAACAAGTTCGCAGATTTTGAGCTAAGTTCGCACTTAAGTGCGCAAACTCGGCTGTGAAATTTTTTAACTTTCCAAAAACATGTCCAAGAGATTTTCAATTGTTTTGAAGCTCTTGAATGATGTTTCTAATGAAGATAATAACTTTTAAACACCTTAGAAACACTTTTCACGAGATTTTAAGGCAAAACAATGAAAATATTCAAACTTTGATAAACACTAAAATTTTGAAAAACTTGAAAGTAAAAACTAACAAGGAGGGTTTTGATATCTTTAGATAGATACAATCTCGAGCACAGAGGCTCTGATACCAAATTGTAGTCCCAAAATACTAGATCTTAAGTGTGCACTAGATTGTTATCAACTAGAAACACCTATTTGTTAGGTGTTTTAGTTGATTAATCAAGACAAGTTAAAGAACTAGATGAAGATTATAAAAACCGACACACAAGAAACATAAAGACACGATTCCATTAAAGATTTCTGCTTTAAACAACCATGGATGATACAAGTTCGCACATTAGATAAGTTCGCACCTTTATAACTTGTGCTCTCAAAGATACATCAAAAACCCTAACCCTAGCTGCACAAATGAGCTTCTATTTATAGGAGAATTCTGAGGACTGCGAACTTAACATTAAGTTCGCAGTCTCCTCCTTTAAGTGCGCAGTCTAGGGTTTTTCCATTACAACTATGCTTTAACTACATATCTAACCCTCCAACTTTAACATATAACTAAACATGGTTAAACCTGGTAACTGTGGTCTCATATTAACCCAACAAAAAGAATTAAAATTGGTTATGTGTCAAAGTTGGAAATTTCACAATTTTAGGCAACATGTATGTTGTGATTTGAACGACCTAACCGGTCAAATAATCTATATCTATATTATCTTATTAAGGAGGAGTGATGTACAACATAGTAATTTGCATTTTTGTACAACTTAAGAAGCAACATGTGCAATATATTTAAGCAAGCAATTTAAGGGTATTATTGGCATAGTTGGGACAATTAAGACACTTAAAAGGGTAATATAGACATTTTACCCACCTCCCCCTTTATAATATCAAAATAATTTTACAATTCTAGCCTTCATTTCCCATCCTGCCCCACAATGGTCACCATTCACTGTTATTCAATGGAATGGGTCATATAGTTCATCAGTCCTTCATCCGTTTCATCACGGTAGTTCAATGCAAGGGATTCAATGCGATTTAATTCCATCATTAATTCTACCTCACCCCGTTCGTTTCCATCCCCGCCATGTTAAACCATGTTAAGAACTCTGCCATGGAAATTAGATTCACACCCAAACGACACTGATGATGGTGATATGCAGATGGTGATTCGATGGTTAGATATCGTCTCCGGCGACTAAGGTGAGGATCCATCGAGCAATAATACTTGAATTTTCATTTATACTTTAGCCTGTTTACAGGCACTATTTTGATTTTGGAAAACCCCAAATTGACTTGTGTTTGGTATGAGGGGCTTGTAGGAAAAAGACCATTTCCTTTTAAAATTTGATTTTTTTGAAAACTAATTTCATTCTTTTGTTGGTGATGGGATTGGAAAAAAGGCAAAGGTTGGGTGATTGCTTGGAAAATGCAGGGTTTGAAGAGTTGTTTCATCTTGAAAGGAGTCACAGGAGGTTTTATACATCATTCGTGAGCGCAAGGTCAGTTACTTAGTTTTTTCCTTGTAATATTCTTGCCATGATTATGACAAACTCATTACTATACGTCCATCATACAAGCAATGGACATCTTGGCCAAAAGGGTTATTATTGTAGTGAAGCTAATATATATCATGTATTTTTTGGAACAATAATGCAGCTTAGAGTGATAGGTAATAAGTTGAAGACTTGCTATAAGAAGGTAACTTTGTACACAATATCAACATTAATATTTGGATTCACATTTCTCTTGACATCATGTAATGGTATTTGTTTCTTTTAGGTGAGGAATGCTCAAGACGTATACAAAAACCTACATAGCAATCATCATCACCGTTTCATCGCACACACCAGCAGTGGTGGCTTAATCAGGGTGTCAGACGGTGGTGTTTCCTGTAGATCGTTTGGTTTTGGCCTATGGGGGAACATGATGATTGAATCGATCAGCGCAACCGGATCCGATATTAAGCATGTAATATCTCTCATTCTTCATTTATCCCTGTGATCTAAATGGGAAGCAAAATCGGATCCGGGTCACCATCTAGATCCATGAGAAAAAGAGAGAATGATGATTAGTCTATCCTTTTTGCACTCAATTCTTAGTCTAGATTTGATATTTTAACGTAATGTATCGGTTTTTGATCCCTAAACGTGATTTGCATTGCAGCTACTCATGTGGATACTCAAGGAATTGTTGAAAAAATGGCAATGTTTAGTCTTATGTCTGATGAGAAGGTTGACGTTGATCTTTAAAGTCAAACTTGAATGTGGCAATTTGGGTTTCGTGCTATATTTTTTCCTCATGAAACGGGTAAGATAAAAAGTTTTAGTTGAAAAGAAAACGGGTCAAATTGGCTTGAGTGCGTTTGAAAGTGGTCCATAGTGATAGACGATCAGAGAGTAAAGCTATTATCAAACAAACACAAGCAATTTTTAGGAACCAAGGGGCAAAAGGGGGAACATTTTATACATCACATAAGATTGAGCTTGTAAGACCCATGGTTGAACTGTTGGGTGGCCACTGCTTGCTACATTTGCAGTAAGCATGGAGGAAAGAAAAAATAAAAATAGAGTGTTTTCATGTATGGAAGGATTTAAAGCCAGAATTCACATTACACACGTGCTTGGAATGGATACCATGCGTTATGCTTTCTTGACATCACTCATCAGGTAGTTTAAAATCTTGGAAATTTTTTAAGTTAACTTACCTAATTACTTGGGACTATAAAATCTCTTTATTCTTTATTAAAACTACATTTCAAGTTGAACATTTAAATTTTCATGGGCTGCAGAGAGATCAGCTTAGTTCATGTATCTGTTGTTGATGAATCAAGTTGAACATTTCAATTTTCATGCCCGTCGCTATTTACTGCTATTCGCTATCGACAACTATGTAAAATTGTTAAAAGATACCATTTTGCCATCTCTATTCCTGATTTATTCTCATGAAGGTATCTATTATGTGTTGCAGATACACTTTCTTACATTCACCCAAAGATATGCGTAATAAAAACGTGGAAGCATTACGGACATTGCTTGATATAAGTGACTCGGAGCCTGATGCGCTCCAAGACACTTGGAATGTGGTTTTAGAATGCACCTCTCGGCTAGAGTATATTGTATCTACTGCTGCTATGGCCGCAACCGTTATGTTTGGTTCTAATCAGATCTCTAAGGATGCGGTACTCCAATCTTTAAGGGAATTGGCGGGAAAACCATCTGAGCAAGTTTTTGTGAATAGTGTTAAACTCCAGAGTGAGTCAGTGGTTGAATTTTTTACCGCTTTGTGTAATGTTTCCGCTGAAGAATTGAAGCAGAACCCAGCTCTTGTTTATAGCTTGCAAAAACTTGTGGAGATCAGTTACTACAATATCGCTCGTATTCGTATGGTAATCACTTCATCCATTCAGTTATGGTTGATATTATAGGTAACAAAAGGGTCACACAGATTGGGTTAATTGGTCGGAATAGATTGAGATGAATCCGCAAACAATTTTTTGTCATTTTTATAAGTAGGTAATGTGTTAAAACTTAAAACATGATTATAATAGCCCCGTTATAACTCCATACTCTAATTTTCATTCATAGAGCCTCCTAAACCTTTTTATTCAACAATCATATTATCATTATTCTAATAATTAAGCATACTTCACAAACTGAAGTATTTATAAAACAAGTTAAAAGAGACTAGAATAAAAAGTGTTTCAGGTCAACCCGAACCAACTCATTATAGACCTGTTTCAGCCCAACCCTTTTCTACCTGTTACCTAACCCACACGACCCATATATTGCCTCCAAGTAAAAGTGTTTCTTTTTATGCCTAAGTGAAGATAAATAATAACATTTTTCCTTATCATAATTCGTTCTCAGGGAGATCTTATCGTGTTGGCAATGTTGGTGATTCTAAAGCTGTTCTCGGGACCACTTCAGACGACGGTAGCTTGGTAGCCGTTCAGCTAACTGTAGACTTTAAACCAAATTTACCTGGTAAGCATTCTTATACATAACATAATTTAATGTATGGAATCTTATTGGTTCGTGTGTCACATTATGTGTGTATTTATTTCCCCTTACATGTTTTCATCTTTGATTTAGAGGAAAGAGAGAGGATATGCAAGTCAGGAGGAAGGGTGTACGAATTAGATGATGAGCCAGGAGTGTCAAGGATTCGTGGTTTAATTGACGAGACACTGGAAGGACCAGGACTCGTGCTTTCAAGAGCTTTTGGTTACTTTTTTTTGTTAAAGATTTCGGTCCTTCTTCGTCTTTAATTAAGATAACTAACATTGCCCCTTTATGTAATTGAGTTTTAATTATTGTTATGTGATTTAGATATTGAAAGCGTTCGCTTCCCTAAAATAAAGTGCTTTATATACGAACATAATTGTTGCGAATATGGGTTACAATTTTACAGTTGTGTGGTCGTGAACGCGAGGCGAGGCGGGTCATCTGTGAACTTGAAATAACTTTAAATGACTGTATTTTATGTTCAATGTAACTTTTGGTAATTTGGTTCCTTAGCATCATTTTTAACTAAAATGTTAAGTACACAACTACTGGTTGCTTCTTTTGTTTTTAGTCTTTATGGCTATTGTTTTTATTTTATTTGGCTTATATGACTTCAATTAAATTCCAATTTGATGTAACAAATGCTTTGACGGACAATTAGCTAGAGTTACCCTGCCGCAATGTGCGGGGATATTGCGGGTCCTAGATCGACTAAGTTATTGTTTTTATGTTGTATGTTTCATTTGTGATTTAACGTTTTCACATCTACGTTTCTTTCATTTAGTTTTATTTTCAGGTTTTATGTTTTATACAAGCTTTTATAGGTGTTGGTGGTCGTTGGTCTTGGTATGACATTAGTGCTACTTGGCACTAATGTTGGTGGTTGTTGATCGTGGTGTGACATTAGTGCTACTTGGCACGGCTTTACGCCCCTTCACACAACGTGGGAGGTCCTTACTTTGACAATGGTTGTTGATAAACACATTGCGATAATATATCATTTGCCTTATCGTCTTGCTACCACCACAAACTGTACAATCAAGGAAAGTCCTAAAACTTTAGAAACACATAAATAAACAAAACCCTCAATTAACTAAACTTCATGCATATGGTTTGGAAATATAGATGAATGGGACATCTGAAATGGAAGAGGTAACAACTGTGAATCTGTGATGATGCTTTGTCTTTTGCTTCTAGACATGAAGCTAAGTCTAAGTTTGACAAAGTTCGTTCATCACTGGTATGACATGAATAAAAATTGTATATTCATTACTTGTCGAATTTTTCTTAACCTGCCAAACAAGAGTAGAATGTTAGGTCATGTTTTATACATTGCATATAATATTTTTTAAGCCAAATTGATCCAAAAGATGGAATTGAAGTTGTGAAGTCATTAATTGGGGTGCTTAACTCGGCCACACCCTACTCCTATGTTGAAATGATCGAGTGAGAACAGAATCACCATTTTAATTCCTTGGTAAGATCAAGGCTCAATTAAGCAGTTATGGTATGCTTAGTTAAATTTAGTTATTTGATTCCTTTTTTTTTACAAATTGATATATTAGTTGTATTAGCAAATTATTTTTTGAAAATAAAATAAATGAAACCCATCACGCAATGTAAAACAAAAAAACATAAAAACCCGCGGCAACGCGCGAGCATTCCCTCTAGTGTATCATAAATGACCGGTTTATTTACTGGTTAAATGTATCGTGTCAAATGCACCCCGTTTAACACAACAAGACACATTTTTTAGCTCTACCAATGAATTTTCTCCAACATTAGCTTTTGTTCATCTTTGATGTGTGAACATAAATGTCTTCTCCAAACTAGCAAAGATTCTCATTTAATCATATGTGAGTTGAAGTAGACGAGGAAGACGTTGAAATCATGAAAGTGTTAGGATCTTAACTTCAGCTGACGTTAAAATCCTAGACTATATGAAGGCAAATATTTACTTGGCATATCACATTAATATTGTATATATTAAATACTAACAATAATCTAAAATTCTTCACACAATATTATGTGAAGATCTCTACTCTCTTAGAGGGTCTAAATCCATGTGGTTAAGATCTAAAGTATCTTTGTCATACACAGAAAAAAATCATTTTTGTCAATCCATTTAACTTCGACTTCATGCTATTATGCTAACATGTTTTTACAATGTTGCACTTGTTTAGCGTGACTAGTTTTTATTTGATAAAATGGATTATCTTGATAGCATCTCTCTCTATGCCCTAATTTAATCTCGCGATTTGTCTTATCTCAATTACACGTTTACGTTTATCTCTCCTTTTTTTCTTTCTCATTCATGTTCGAACTGTAACACGTATTTGAGATTTAATATAGTTTAAACTACTCCATAGTTTTAGCATTATATATATTTTTTGGTCACACATATCGTATTAGAATATTGAATGTTGAATTTGTTTGGGATTGTCGCTAATTGACATTTGGTGGTGTTGCAGCATTTGATGTCATACGGTCGCACCTACCATCATGACAGAGATAGATACCATATTATATGAAGGTTAAGAATCTCATGATTAATATAATTCTTATAGTAATTAATATAATTTCTTAGTCGTAGGTTAATTGTGAAAAAAAAGTTTTTGAATTATTTAATGATGGTTATATAAATATAACAGAACACAGAACATAGAGGTCACATCTACAACAAACACAAACTTTTTAATCAACATATTCATTCCACGACCATTTTTATGTTTTCCACATCGTAACCAATTTTTACACTTATTGTTCTTATAACTAATTTATTTATCTATTATACATAACTTTAACAAGTTTACATGTTTATATAAAAATAATATTATCTTGTGGAGACCTGCTCCGACCCCACCCCAGGGGCGAAGCATTGTGAAGGCTACCCCCCTCCCTCGGTTTTTTGACGCAGTAGTGAAAATTTACGATTTTCTGGGTAAATTTAGTCCGGATTGAGTCCGGCCCTCGCCGATTTACCACTACTGATCGAAAAAAATTGAGTCCGGCCCCCCGATTGGCGAACCAAGCTTTGCCCCTGCCGACCCCACAAACAAGTCCACCAAGAATCGACACCCGTGTAACGTGGGCATAGCACGAATGACCAAGGTTAAACAAGATGGTTATTTTGGTAGCAAAATAAATTAAACTTCAACGTTCAACCGAACATTACATTAAAAAATGATTGTAAAAACTCATGGATTTATTCGAACTAAAGAAATCAACAAATCTTTGTATTATCAACAAAAACCAAACAAAACTCGGATCCACAATATAAATGAAGATTACAACTTTATACACATAACAATGTCATTAACACAGCTAGCTTATACAAGATCAATATGACCATATACAAAAGATGATAAAAAGAACCATAATTGACACTTCAATATGAACAACCTATGCAACGTAAACCCTAAGACAAACACTTGATTTTGACGAGTAAGAGACTGAATGTGTGAATCAATATAGAGTTCCATAAACAAGGAAAGAATGCAAGTCATCCATGTTTACAGCTTTGTCATGTCCTCGTCTTCTCACATTGTAACTTACGGACATCAACACACAAACAACTTCAGTCTATCAACTTTCTATGCATCCAGCTTCAATCCCTTAGCTCACAGTCACAACTTGGTTTAATAGAAAACACTGATCATACTAGTTATTTTCCACTAAAAAACAATAACTTTCATCAATTTAGTTTACTTCAAATCATAATATAGTTTCTGATATCTCTGAGTTCGGATTTGACGTCCTACTCTTTGTAAGGGGTGTAAGAGCATTCACATTAGGTTTCATATCTCCATCCATCAAATTACACAAAATCACTAGATTTTATCTCTCAGTTTCAATTAAATAATATTTTTTATACTTTTATCATCACATTTTCTCTCACCTACACTCACAACCGCTTTAAAAAAGTATTAAAAAAAACATGGGGTGGAACAGTGGCCCCCAATATACAGATAAACACTAACTTTTTCTCTCTAATCCACTCACAACCCCTCAAACTACTTTTTAAAATATTAAAAACTCCCTCACAAAATTTGATGGACCTGATGCGAATGCTTTAAGCATTAGATATTGTAATCGACTCGTTCAAAGCCTTCCACTTATCAAAAAAGGGGAAACCCTCCACTGCAGTCATGGATTTTGAGTCAAGGCCTTCTCTTCATAAAAGATCCTTTCTTCTATGTCACACCACGCCAATGGCGGAAACACTTGGCGCAACGCTCGAAAGCAGATCAAAGTCAAGATTAACACAAACTATATTTAATTAGAAAAGATCATTTTATTAAAATGTCGAAATTGAGTATCTTGTTACAATATTGCACAAAATAATAAACAAGAAGTTCATAAATGGGGTTTTTCGTTTATGTTCCAACCCGTTGGTAACAACAGATGAAACCCCATCAAGTATCCGACATCCCGAATTTCCACCGCACTAGCCTCATATCTAATCAGCACTTAGTTACCTGAAAGATATGTTTAAAAAGACGTCAATATATAAAATATTGGTGAGTTCACAGGTTTTAGTTTCGTAATAAGAACGTTTTCACAACCATCGACTCGACTCACTTTACCGTATAATTAATTTCCCATTAATTAATTATACTAGGATCTTGTTGATCGATATTTCATTTTTACAACCTGTGCGAAACCTACACAACTTGTGGCCTTTGTAAGGAGTAGCTAGCTCCTACAAAACTATGATGAGCAATCCCTTGAGCCCCATAACCAAACCAAGACTAATAATAATGCCCCGCTCCAAGTCGTTTCTCGGAACCCAACGACTTAATTTCAGAATACGTGCACCCCTGGCATACGCCGATGCATAATCGACGCTATCGATTAGGGGTGGGCCTTGTCAGGCACCAATAGTACTATCCAAATATTCCTTCGGTTTCATTTCCCTGAATTAATGGTTACAGAAGAGAGGACTCAACCCCGAGTGGCGATCACTGCTCAAGTACTCATCATGCCACTTATCACATTTTAATCCTTGAAAACCATTTCAACATGTGACAACATTTGACAAAACATATCTTTCCCCCAATTGAAACAGTAAAATGGGGCCGTGAAACTCACCTGAAGCACAGCATACAATCACATAGCAGAGAATAGCAAGTCCGTGGTCAAGCACCTACGAACGTCCTAGTACGTGTAAGTCACTAAGTCTATAGCGTGTGTTTTTCCGGCAAGTTGTACACCCAACTCCCAACACCACCATTTACATATAATTCCCCGTTTAATTAAACATATGTCCTAGGTCGTTGGTGATGGATTACCCTTTCTTACAAGTTACTTATATTCTCATTAATATTTCTTTAACTTGTATTATATTATCCTCGACTTGACTTCACTTAACGTATAATTATTTTCCCATTAAATAATTATACTTAAGATCGTGTCGTTCGATATAATATTTTTACCACTCGACACGACTCACTTTACCGTATATTTATTTTCCCATTCAAATAAATATACTAAGGTCTTGTCGTTCGATAATATGTTTTCTACGCTCGACTCGACTCACCATACCGTATATTTACTTTCCCATTAAGTAAACACACTAGGATCTCGTCGATTCGATATATTTATATATATTGTTTTCTGCACTCGACTCAACTTACTTCCCCGTATATTTACTTTCCCATTAAATAAATATACTAAGATTTCGTCGAGTCGAATATATATATATATATTTTCCTTGTTAAGTCCATACACTTGTTTAACGTTTAATCGTTAGATTATTTACGTTACTTTTCTCCCACGAATATTTTCCAACACTTAGGAAAGTGTTATGTAATTTTTCACCCAAGTTATATATATTTTAACTCTTTAAAATATATTTATACTCATCTTGGCGTAATGATATTTTTCTCGTTCGTCCGTTTTTAGGTCTTCGTTCGTTAACACGTCCAAGTCCGATTACTTAACTTATATAGTTAATTTTTCCCAAGTTTTCCAATATGTGTATTCTAGGAATGTTATTCACCTCTTTAATTTCCTACACATATTACTTGGAAGTAATACTTTTGTGCTTTTAACACAAGACTTGGTAACTTATGTATAAAAAAATGCTCCAACATGTCCAAATTATATCTTTCAAGTTAGTAGACTTTAATAATGCAATTTTTACAACACTTGTTTTCTAACAAAAATAACCTTTTAACAAGTCTTATATTTTTAAGTTAAGATGATTAGAATCATTTTTAGGTTCATCCAAGTTCCATTAACAAGTTATACTCAAATCACCATTTTCTTCAAGTATTCATGAACTTAGTAAAAAAAACTACAAGAATACTTAACATCCATCACCAATTTTCGGCCCATACACACACTAGCTAAACACCATAAAATCATGTTTTATCAAGAAAAGCTTATTCAAGTTCATCCCTTGTACAACTTGCTTCAAGCTAATAAACATAAACTTTTTAAAGACAAAACAAGATCAAGAATACTTACAACTAGCACAAGGCTAGGGAAGCTAAAAATACTCGATTTTGATGGGGCTTAGTGTGTTCTTCCTAGGTGGTTAAGCTCCAAGCTTGAAACACACAATGGGGGTTTGGAAGGTGGATGTTTATGAGTGATTTGGAGGTGTTAAAACTTGAAAGAAAAATGTGTGTGTGCTTGCAATTCCCACGGCCACACAAAAAAAAAAAAAAAGAAAGAGTTTTGCTTTGATGATCAAGTATGCACCCACTAGGCTCTTTTATAATTTTCCAATATCTCCCAAGATTGTATGTAGCCTAGCATGGATTCATATGGATTCCTAGTGTACAAGTGATCTTTGGATGATGTTGAAAGTGTGTGTGTGTGCCGTGGATTTTGGAGAAAGAACAGGTTTTCTTTCTTTTTTTCTTTTTTGTTTATGAAGTGTTGTATATCATCCTCTTTTATGAATCTTTCTAAGATCACACTAGGACATAATATCTTTACTTAAATCCCTTAAATCATGGGATGAGTACACAAGACAATCTCAATGGATATGGGGATAGGTGTTGGCCGAAATCTTGTAAAGATTCAAGGGATTTTATAATATTTGTCAAGGACATGCAAATCTATACTAAGATCTCTACACACCACACCTTAGTATCTCTCAAATATTTGTTTGTACAATGGAAGATCATGAGGGTGGTGAGGAAGAGGTTGGGGCCGGTTGGGTTGGGAGTGTTTATGGGGTCCACAACACAAAATATTTACTAGCTAGTTTGGTTAAGATTCGAACATAAAGTTCGGGTTTAGTTCGGGTTTTAATCGGATTTTAATTACGCGTTATTCGGACGTTATAATAGCCTCTAATAACCCTTAAACATAGCCTAGTTTAAGTGTTGATTGGTTATTTAGGCTCTTGCCGGGTGAAATTATAAGTTATACGCGCACCGGGTGCGGTATGTGCACTTTATTCGTTACCGGGAGATTTGTACGTAAAGTTTTCACTTATGGTTTTGGAGTTCCAAAACACATTATATTTTGTGAAAATACCCTTTATTTTATATCCTGGGTGTCCGGGATCCTTTTTGTTTATTTAATTTTTACCGGGTAATCACCAACGTCCGTACCGGACAAGTTTATTCGCACATGATCCTATCATGCTTCATCATTAAACGTGTGCATTCCTATGCATCTTATGGGGAATTTGCTATTCTATATGAGTTAAATTAATCCAATTAATTAAAATATGCACTTAAACCGTTAATTACATATACTAATTACGTACAAAATTACATCGATTTTTTTGCCGGATGTTACATTCTATAAGAGCAGCATCACTTGACTTGAACAACACACACTTTATTCTCTTCTCTCTCCCTAGATCAGGCACCTTGCTCGATCTATTCTTCACCAAAAATAATAAAGAATAATAAACTACAAACATTCTGGGTTGAAGTCCTTTTAATCCAGAATTCACAACATTAGTAACAACAAGATCCGCCAGTGATCTCCAGCCTAGCTGGTTTGAGATAGGGTGGGTTTTCCCTTAGGGGTCCCCATCCAGGGGTAGGTCATAGGTTCGATCCATGCACACAACAACGAAATTCCCCGTGATGGTTTGAGCTTAGGCAAGGATGACACCGGTGTGTAGATAGGGATTCGAACTTGGAACCGCTAGGTTAGGGTTGTACAAGGATTTCCACTAAACTAAGCCTTTAAAAAAAAGCAACAACAAGATCCAACTCCACGAACTTCAAACGTGAGGGACCCCACGACCTGCGTTTGACAAATCAAAACCCCTGAACCCTTTTACCTCGGAAATATCGTCATTATCCTTGGTCTAATATGTGTTGTAGCAAGACATACCTTAAATGAAACCAAGTCTTAATTAGAGAGCTCATTTAATATGTGTTGTACATATAACAACATTATAATACAAATATCAAAGAGGATCTGATTTTATATTCTAAAAGCGTGATGAATATTGAATCTCACAGGGGCCCGAATCTATTTGATTAGCTCTGAGACAAAGAAAGGGATGAACCGAAAAAGGTTAAAGTTTAAAGTTAAAGTTTTGGCCCCCATGCAAGTTGACCAACCCACGGAAAGGATTGGAGGTTGTTTTGGTCATTTACTACAAGTTAAAATATAATCTGATGATATCGAAAAAATAATTAAAGCTTATGTTATTTGGATAACATGAATCATGTTGCTATGTTATAAATTAAATTAAATCATATTATAAGTCAAGTCCAAATCAAATTTCTTTTAATCGTGAGAATTTTATATTTGAAAAATTACGAAATCTCATAAATACTTTCTTAATCAATAAGATATGTGTAACTAGCTGATTACCCCGGGAGGGTCCCGGGGTTGAAAAATCTAAAACCTAATCGACTAAACAATCATTTAATTAAGTAAGTTGCAACAGTTCAAAAACTTATCACATGATTCATATCTCTCTAATCTTCCAGTAGAGGAGAAAATTTTAACCAATTTACTCATAGCTTGTTGATTTAGGTTATGCCTAATCTCTAACGGGTCAAATTGATTAAAAGAATAACTATTAACTAATGAAGAAACAAACCAGGTTGGTAAATCTGTCATATACAACCTCTTAATTAAAATCTTGAACTATTCACCAATTTTGTTTACTTACGCTGGCTTGGAGCTCATCATGTGTAACTCTTTCATCACAATCAAGGTCCATCAATGTAAACACATCTTTTGCTGCACACTCTGATTTCAGCCAAATTAAAATCTAATATGACGTGATAACCTATTGCAAATGGCTCAAGTTAACTAACCACAAAATCTCTCAATCACTGCACGTCTATAGTATTCTAATCAATAATAACTCATATTCCCTAACCTAAAACCTAATCAGTAATGAGCTAAACAATCACTTATGTAAGCTGCAACTATTCAAAAACTTATCACAACTCTCTAATCTCTCATTAGAGTCAAAAACTCATCACATCTCTTTAATCTCTTACATTCTAATGACTCATATAATTATTCCTAACCTAATCAACTAAACAATCGCTTAAGTTGGAAGCTGTAACCATTAAAAAACTTATCACATCTATGTACCAAGTCTCACAATACTAATATTGATACCTTTTTTTTGAACTAATATTGATACCTAACCTAAAAGAATGTATAACTGTAATATTAACAACTATCATAAGTGCTAAAAAATGCATAACACTAATATCAATGTTCAATGCATAAAAACAATGTATAACTCTAATATTAATACATATCATAAGGCTTAAAAAATACATAACTTTAATATCAATATTCAATACCTAACCTAAAACAATCTATAAATCCAATGCTAACACCTAATACTTTAACATGAAGAATCACTAAAAACCTTGCCGAACTATGTGTCCTTAGTGAACAACTCTTTGCCACCAATATATGCACTAAGTTGCCAAAAGATTTTATCACCTGTTGTTTTGATCATCACAATTTCAATGACCTCATCTTCTGTCAGCTCGTTTCTTTTGCGCCAGTAGTTAATGGATTGCTTCACACATATCATGTAAAAGTAGACATAAGATATTAAACGTTGCGTAAAGAAATTGTTGTTACTATTTATGCTAAATATAAACTTAAACTTAATACATAAAACCATTACCTCCAAAAGTGATAATTTGCCTTCATCTTCTCGTTCGGTTACTCAATTCACCTGCAACAACAACCAAAACCGAAAAAAAATGATAACAATTGATAAATGTACTCTGAGGTTAAGACCACATATTTCCCCTTCATGGTCTCCGCCGATCGTTCTAGACATAAAAAAAATATATCGTTAACCATATATATTTCAACACCAAAATAAATAAATCAAAGACACGGCGCTCGTTATACCTTCCCGTAGGTTATGCTCGCAAACCGACACATGTTCGCCTCGGAATACAGGTTGACCAGCTTTGACCGGCTAGACTGATGTTGACCAGAATCGGACTTGACCAGTTCTGACCCGTAAAGAATAACAAACAAAAATCAAGACCTAAACCCAACGTCACCGTACTGGAACCAAAGGAAGCCTGACAACCGGAACCAACAAATGACCGGACTCGTCATCGACACTACACCGTAATCCAACCCCAAGATCAGCCTGCAATACTTATATTGGTAACCATATATTCGTGTGTAAGTGTAGATTTCAACATTTACCTTCGTTACAAGTACAAATATAAATCTGTAAGAAAAAATAAAAGAAACTGACTGAAAAGAACACAAATACATGAAAGAGTATTCCAGATAGTAGTTTAACTATTATCAGTACGACAGTAGCAACTTGATACCCAAAAAGATTAAAAACAAACTTAAATTTTGAAAAGAACCTACCCTCTTTGTTATCACAGGTTGTGTCTTTGCCGGTAGCTTCTACGACCGGAAAAGTTGTTAGGGGCGGCGGATGAGTCGGTGGCGGCGGAAGGAGGGGCGGCGGCGGCGGCGGAGGAGGAAGGTGGAGCATTGTCGGTGGGTTGGTGGTGGATGACGGGGACGGAGCTATATTAGATCCAAAGATGAGATGGAAGATATGGGAGAGAGAGGAGCTAGGGTTTGAGTTTAGGAAAACTGAAGATTATTTGAGAGGTGAGAGAGAGAGACGTGAGAGAATGAGAAGAGAGAATGAGGAGGCAGATGATGAATAGGATGATATTTTAGGGTTTCAGTATTTTGATTTCTTTTTAATTAAAAAACAAAATAATTGAAAAACACCAAAACCTTTCAATTAGAATGCCACGTGGCGATTTCAAGGGGGGTTGAAGGAACCAATGGACGCCACGTCAGCAAAAGGGCTTTGTTTTATATATATATATATATATATATATATATATATATATATATATATATAGATGTTAGCGATTTTTCTTTTACATAATTGTTACACTTGCAATATTTGTTTATCACTTTCAACCACACATACCGAATGTCGAACATTTTCAACATCTCCAACAACCTTCACAATACCTAATTACATTCATTCTTACCAAACACCCATCCGCAACACCGCCACTCTCACCTCAATATTGAAACCCTAAATTAACAATGAATCGGTTTGAAGGTTCGTAAGATCCTACTCGAGGTTTAGGATTACAATTGTGGTTTACGTTTGCACTTGTTAGGGTATTTCAGAACGCTATGAATTTGATTAGAGGGTAAGCACATAAAAATAACATAAACATAACTTGTTAGTGATGCTACTATTAAACATAACTAGTGTTTTCAAAGTACGGCGCGTTGCGCCGTTGGCCATGATCTACGCAATGGGAGATCGAACGTAGGGGAAAGAACTATACGAACATAGCCGAACGTAGACGAAAGAACTATATGAACGCACACAAACGTATGCGAAAGTACTACACGAATGCAGACGAACGTTGGCATAAGTACTATACGAACGTAGACGAAAGAAGTATATGAACGTGAACGTAGACGGCAGAATTATACGAACGTACATGAACGTAGATGAAAGTATTATACGAACGTAAACGAAAGTTGGTGGCGAAAATGGGGGAAAAAAACTTAACCAAAAAGTCGGTGTCCAAACTGGGAAAGAAAAATAAAACAACTTACGTTGACGTACGGAGACGAACGTACTGTACGAACGTAGACTAACGCCGCATAAAAAATTGCTATACGAACGTCAACTTGGGTTAAAGATCGGGTGTTACAGACGAACGGAGACGAACGTATTATACGAACATAAGCGGACACTACGTAAAAAAGAAAGAAATAAAATGTGGCAAAAGTAGGGGAAAAAAAACCTAACCAAAAAGGGTGTTACAGACGAACGTAGACGGACACTACGTAAAAAAGAAAGAAATAAAATGTGGGAAAAAAGGGGAAAAAAACTTAACAAAAAAGTTGGTGGCCAAAACGGTGGAAAAATAAAAATCGTGGGAGAAAAAGCTAACCAAAAAGTTGGTGGCCAAAATGAGGAAAAAAAAAGAACACCTAAAGAAAGGAAAAGAAAATGTGACAAAAATAGGAAAAGAAAAACTTAATAAAAAAGTTGGTGGTCAAAACGCAAAAAAAAAAAACTTAATAAAGAAATCAAAAAAAAAAAAAAGAGGCGGAAAATTGAAGGGGGGCGCACGTTAGACTCAATGGGCTATTTCTTTCATCGTACTTAAATATATAGATAGATAACTAGTCAAAGAATAGGTCAATTTAATTTACTGTTTTAAACTTACAAAAACCAACAATGTGGTGGGCCTTGTGACCCAGACCATTATGTTTTACCTTTTATGGCTGGGTGACTTAGGCTTGTTCTGCCAGGAATGGGGAAGCACAAAAAAAAAAAAAAAAAAAAAAAAAAGACCAAGACAACAACCCAATAGAAAATTTTAAGTGTAAAATATACACGACAAGCTTTTATTTTCCTAAATTTCTTTATTTTTTTTTTATCGGCGAATAACTGTGTAGCAACCACCCTTGCGGGGGGCCGTGCCTAAGAATCGACTACTCGACCTCCAGTAGCCCTCGCCTTCTCCCGATGCGCGGAAACCCGAGCCCCACCCTCCCGAACGCACGACAGTGTTATAGAACTCGGTAAAACCTCGCCGCCCGTCAGATTCGAACCGGCGCCACCCGTATTCGATCTTCTCCCGGATACCAAACCATAAATGTTGAAAGTGGGGATCGAACCTTTGATCACATAGGTGAAACAAAAGCCATTCCACCACTCCACCACTATGGCCGGATTCCTAAATTTCTTTTTGGTATCGTATCAAAAAAATTTGTTCTGCCACCAATATAAACGACAATTAAAAGTAACATCATGGTATCACTTCAACCTAGAATGGGCTAATGTATGGTTGATAGAAATTAAAGAGTAATAATAACAAAATTTGAAACCTCAAGGTATTGCTTCAATCTCGAAAGGGTTGACTTGTGACTGATATAAACCAAAGAGTAATAATAACAAAAACTAAAAAGTTATACATATGATATTCTCCTGAATATAACTAACTACATTATACAGAGTGAGCAATGGGCAAACATGTCTAACTTGGTAAAGTTAAGATGGGATGTGAAAAGCCATGTGCTTTAACCCTTAAATGTCATATAAATCTTCCCCAAATTACACTTCAATGCATTAAGATACTTGGGCAATTTTTTTAGCTGCTGGGTCAAGTTGGGCAATTCTATTACAAACTTACAAATAACAACTTTTAATTTTTAAATGGACAATCACCTTCATATTAAGTGTATACAATATTATATTATTACTACATGCTTTTGTCATGTAAATGAACTTTTAACAAGATGTCTTCAACGGCATGATTATGTGGATATGCATGACCAGACAACTTACACAAGAGTGATGTTTATGTTCATATTGGTTTATTAAGATTTGTTCAAAAATGAGTACATGGTTTTTGTGGTGAACTGCAATTAGTTGTAAGTGGTAGTGCACATTTCTTTTCTTTTCTTTCTACGAATACTTGTTAAAACATAGTGTGCACATTTCTATTCTTTTTGCTTAACTTGCGGCAAAAAACCTAAGTATCATAATGTTATATTGCAACCCATTTGTCGATCCCGCTTCAATGTGCGGGTAAACCCACTAGTAACTAGACAAGTTCATAAGGTACTAGCTAGTAAATAGATATACATAGATATTATCACCATATATTTTGTTATTATTTTTTTCGTATACCTTCTTCATTTTTTCTTACTAGAATGAGGGACTACAAACTTAGCTTCGTGAGAATCGCTGGTGGGTCTTATTTCATCATAAGTTCCACTTTAGCATGGTTTGGTTGGATTCCTTACGTAAAAGCTAACTAAAACAAAATGTTGACATCTCTCGAATTGTTCATGACTTGTTGACTTTAAAACTAGGATATTGCATTCTTAGACTTCAAACCCGGTTCACCTATAACAATACTTAAATAAGCATGCAAAGAAAGAAAATAAATAATTATGCGACAATAACTAAAGTAATCGTCAACCGCATCATTGGTCTTCCAATCCAGTAGCGTACTAACATGTCCGTAAGATTGTATCGAAGTCTAAGGTGCTTTTCTTCATCTTACAACTCCAGATTACATTACCATTAGCGGCTATATCAGTCGGATGGCCCACGAGCTATCGAGTATCCACCCCGTCCACCCTTAGACTATGGGGTATGGTCCCCTTCTCCCTTTCCTTCCCCTTGTCCACATCAGCGCCACATCATCTTCCCCTTCTCCTCCCCCTTCTAGGGGAAATGGTTCCCCTTCCCCCTTCCTTTTTTTTTTTTATTATTTTACTTTTTTATTTATTTATAGATTTTATTTTTCATTAATATTTTTTTTCATTAAAGTTAAAAAACAAATTACATTACCTCTAACCTCATCGCTTCCCTCGCCGCCGTTTCTTCCTTCTCCTTTTTTTTTTCATTTTTAGCCTCTCAATATCCCTCACCGCCGTCTCTTCCTTCTCTTTCTTTCTTTCCAAGTACCTCTCCGTTTGCTCCTTTTTAAACTCATTAAAGTTTTGAAGCAACTCCTCAATTTTCTCTACCGCCTTATCTTTCGACTCTTTCAAACCGGAACCAGAACCGGTATCGATACGCTTTCCTTTTGAGCTCGAGGCCGCTTTCTTGGCGCGGTCCCTTCCAGGCGGCCTCTCGGATGGCGGTGTAGGCGCCTCGTCTTCAAACTCGGGGTCGTCATTTATGTTGATAGTACAACGACCATCCGACCCACCACCACTATAACTCCCCGATGTGCTCGTTTTCGACCTCTTTGCTTTTTCCACCTCATTGGGCACCACTTTAAATTTTTCACAATTCGAGAAAATCTCATACGGTTTCATCAACCCAAACGCCCCGTTTTTCTCGGTGTATCTTTCATTAGCCAACTTCAACACATTCTCATCACTTTGATCCGTGGTACGATTATTCCAAGCATGTTGATAGTAACCCGCAAAACCTTGACATTTTCCCATCATTTCCCGACACTTGCTACTAACCGAGTGCGTGGTTCGATATTGTTCACGTTGTAACAACTTGAAAAATTCCTTAGCAACTTGGTTCCAAAAACCATCCCTTCTCCGATTTGTAGCGACAAATATTATTAAAAAGTTAGTAAAAATAAAAAAGTATAAACATAAAGTTAAAAAAAATATAAACAGAAAGTTATAAAAAAACCAAAAATATCAAAACAAAAAAAAAACAAAACAGTAGGTACAAAAAATAAAAATTAACAAACTTTATCCGAAATTAAAAAAAAAATTTATCCGAAAATTTTTAAAAAAACAAACTTTATCCGAATTTTTTTTATAAAAATGGGAACCGAAAATATTAAAAAAAAAAATTAAACTTTTACCTAGAATTGGGTCGGTAGAGGTGATAACCCAAGCTTTTGCAAACGCCTCCAACTCATTGGGCGTCCAAAGAACGGGATCCGCCCTCGTACTAGGACCTTGATCTTGGACCCGTTTTTTTCCTTTTTTTTGTAGTTTTTTTTGAACGGGCTGGTTCGGTTATGGGAGGAGGGACTTGGGTTTCGGGCACGTGATCATCGTGGGAGCCCAAAGAAACAAAATCGTGCTCGGGTTGGGTTTGGGTTTGGGTTTCGAGTAGTGGTTTCCATTGATGTTGTTGCATTTGCATTTGCCATTGTTGTTGTTGCATTTGCCAAGGATTAAGAGGGGTGTTAAACGTGCCAAAAGGTTGTGATGAGGGGGTACCGGGTGTCGAGGGAAAACCGAATGGTGCTTGCTTAGTGGGGTGACTGGGTGTGTTAGGGACGAGCGGGCGTCTTGGATCCATGAAATTTTATAAAAAAAAGAATGAAAGGTTTATAAAATGTGTGTGTTTTGGTTGTTTGGAGTGAAAAAAAAAACAAAGTAAAAAGAGTATATATATAAAGTAAATAGGTTTTTTTATTTAAAAAAAAAATCCGTTGCAACGGTCCACAAAACAAACGGTAACATTTTTCTTGGTTGATGGGACGGGGAGAGCGGGAAGAAAGTCCTGAGCACACCGAAGGCATTTCGGGGGGGGGGGGGGGGGTGGTTCCCCTTTGGGGAAGCTCCACATCATCCTTTCCCGACCTCTATCCCGATCCATACCCCATAATCTTATAATAAAATAATCAAAACCACCACCGATGTATTACAATATATTTATAGGGGACAACTTTGAATAGCCTGTAACATCCGGCAAAAATCGATGTGATTCCGTACGTAATTAGTATATGTAATTAACGAAGTGGTATCAGAGCCAAGGTTATAGCGAAATAGCATTTTGAAAAATCTAGACTATAACCGGTTTCGGCTCGAAAACAAAGTTTTCAAAACTAAAACACAACAAAATGTTTTTAGAAAAGAGAGAAATTTGTACATGGGATGTACAAGGGGAAATTCCGACCGACTAGCCATGTGTGTCAATATATGAAGTATTAGAAAATACGGATAGGAATGTTTAGGTTCTGTGGGAATCCGATTTTTTAAGATTAGTTAATACATATACGTCGTACGGATATTTTGCCAGTAAGGATGTTGTGTCACGCTTCACATTAGTCCGCACTCTTTTATCGATCACCGGTACCAGCAAGTGGAAAGGATGCGGTAGTCTATGAGGAGCTCACTCGCTCACCGGTAGATGGGATGACCAGAAGGACTAATCTCTATCGCGATATTAGATGTCGCCGTGTTGTTTATGATTTGGAGGTGAAACTAGACCAAGTCTTTTGTTGTATAAAACCTTTGTTCGTTGGATCAGGAAACTCGGAACTAGCGGGCAACAAGATTACCTGGCAACGCAAAATTATCATTACGGGTGCACACGTAATAATAGTTTGGGGTGCACGGTAACCTTGGTGGGCGCTAGGGCCGGGGTTGGTGATCATTCCTTGTCTTGTTGTTCTTCTTCTTTAGATTCAGTCTTGGTTTTGATTGACTAATGGGTTAAATGGGAGGTCTCATCGACGCCCTTGACTTCGGTCCTAGCTAGCCTAATGAGCTTTCTTTGACATTACCTTTAAGGTGCGAGCACGGAAGAGCTCGAACGTCTATTCATGCGAATAATCTGACGCAAACCCTCGCTCTAGATAGGAACGGGAGATGAAAGCTTCCTTGTGTAGGAGTTGAATGCCTCCACCACAAAGTTCTTCCAAAGGAGCGGACTTACAAGTATACACGGCCTACCGAAGCGAGAAATGTCGAGTACGGTGCGTGGAAGGTTATACCTGGAACCTAGTGAAGACCTAGGGTGCGTCCCTACAAGACCAGTGCGTTTTGGGAACGGGACCCTGTGAGGATCAGATATGAGAATCGTGGCCGTGTGCTGCTGGGTTGTTATTATAAATAAGTCATTCTCGATCCAACACATGCCCAAGTAGTCTTCCAGAGTCGGGTATTTTTCTTCTCCTTTTGGAGGACAGAATTGAGGTTGCTAAGTTAGGAAGCTTGATCATTGTTACCTGGAAAGCTCGATAGCCCTCATCTGAATCGACAGTATTGGTTGTGCCCATGCAGTCATGGACTGATGGTGAAATCAGTGTGCCACATTGCACACCCGCGAGTCAGAGGGCTTTGCTAAATTTCGATGATGTCAAAAATTCGGTCACTAATCACGACCGCGGCAACGATTGCCAGTGTTATGATGGCGGCGTGTAGTGGAACAACAAGCCCCAGTTGGCGTTTGGCTATGGACTCACTCGGAAGTGCATACGATTAACTCATGGGAAGCCACTGCTCGATGTATTGAGTGTTCAAGTATGGATTAACACCCGTTGCAATAGCGCTGGATCGTATTCCGGAAGATGATTTGTGATGGGCTTAGCAGATCGGTGCTTATGTCATACTACTTTCCCAAGGTGCAAAGGTTGTCGTAAGACTCCTCTATCTACCTCCTGTTTGTTTTTCATGGATTATTGGTAATCACGCTTCAGTCGATGAACGCCAGAGTAGGTTCGATACGTGTGTTGTGCCTGAATCCATCATAAATTCTGGGGAGTGGAACCACACTTTGGGAATCGTAATTGTAAGGGTGTGTTCCATAAATGTCAAATGTTGCAAAACGATTTTTGCTGACATTGAAGTTCCCCCCTCAAATGAAGGACTACTGGATGTGGTCACGTTACTCTGTTAAATTAAACCTACCCATGGGACCATGGGACGACAATTCCATTGCTCTTGTTGCAATAACGTTCGTCACCCTCATCATGACGACGAGACTTTTTATCTATTTGGGGCGGAAATTGACGCGAAGTGTTTTCCACCAATCCCCATAGATATTGAGACGTTGCGTTCCCTCGTCACGGTGGTTTATAAACTAAGGTTGCAAGATCCATTCGTTATGGACAATGTGACCTGTCAAATCTCTTGTCGTATTTCTATACTCTCATTGTGTGGCCTATCAGGAAGAAGGTCCACCGGTCTCGCTTAGGTAGCAGAAAGGCATTCCAGTTGATGGCTATCAGTGCTAGGGCCAAAATAATATGCAAGAGGACTCTAATGAGAAGGATGACTCGGCTGGGTTGCCAGAGTCGGTATCGTTTTCATTCTATCAGGGTGTCTCGATATATCGTGATCCTTCTACTTCTACTTGCTATTTTCGTAATGACCACTATCCTTGATATTGGGATAGACGGTGGTTGGTTTCTAGGTCCTATGGATACTAGTTACCCCACATATAATAACTACGACTAGTCTAAGGCTCCGGCCGAGCCTGATGTCGTTGCGGCTGTTATTGATCTATGGCTCAAGTAGATCCCAATGTTTTTGCTAAGTGTGTAGCTCTTGCTGAGTTTGTTGTTGTCAATGAATCTGTAGCACTTATCGGGCTTGATGCCGTTGTTTCCATGTCTGTTGTTGAGCTTATGGTTGTCATAGTCTCTATAGTCCATGATGGGCTTGATGTTGTTTCTATGGCGCTTCTCGAGCTGATGCTGTTGATGTATTTGAAGCTCCTGCAAAGGTGAATGCCGTTAACGAAGACGTCTCTATGACCGTTGTCAAGCTACTATGACCATGTCTGTATCTCCGTAAAGTTCGTTGTTGTTACTTCCATTTTCTTCGAGGCTTTCATTGAACTACTCATTATCTTTCCTTGGGCTCCTGCCAAGACTAATACTGACGATAGTTCTCAGGCTTGGGTTGAGTCTGTCAATGCTGCAGTTGCCACTATTCGAATGACTTATATTGAGCCTACGATCATTCTCCCTAAGAACAAAATTGGTCTGACAGTCTGCTAAATTATGCGGAACCCATCGTTTCTATTCCTGTTACGACTACGGATACCTTGGTTGACTCAATCGTTCCTACCGTTGAGTCTATGGAGGATAGGTTTAAGGTCGAAGGCATGGATATAAATCCCGCCCCCACAAGTGAGCTGAGACGCACCGGGATGCGTGCTCACCATAATGGAGCTTTTGTTGTTATGGACTGTGGATTTTCCATATTGAGTGTCATATTGTCGTGTGCATTCATGCTGCTGTGTTACCCTTAGCGATTGTGCATGCTTGCAGTTGCATTATTTGCCGATTGCGTACCCACGTGGTTGCGTTGAGTTGCGTTGTCGACTATGCATTCTTGTTGTTGTGCTGCTCCTGCAGTAGCGTAGCCTTGTTGTCGTGTTTCCGTATTGTCGCATTGATCTTGTTGCGGTGTTGCCTTGTCGTCATGCTTCACGGTCGTCATGTTGTTCCTGTGCGGTGTTCCCTAGTTGATGTACTTCGTGGATGTGTTGCTGTCATGTTGTGTTATTTATACTATCGTGTTGCTCCATGGAGGTATTGCTGCAGCTGTTGGATTTCCTTGATGATATGATGACTTGTCGTTTGCTTCACTCTTGGTTTCCCTTGAGATGGAGACATCACCTAAACCCCTCGTTGCTGTCATTGTTTTACTTGTTTGATTGTGCAGTGCCGACATTGATTAGGCAAGATTTCTGGTGTCTAACGAACTTCCTGGGAGTCATACTAAGACACTCTAGTCTTAGTGTTAGCACATGTATCTCCCTAAAGTTCGAATCTCGTGGTAGTTCGAGTAAGTTGACCGAATCATGTGTCGACCTCTTTATATTCTCGCGTGTTTCGTGAGCATTACCTCTTCGAAATCTAAGGCATCAGTGACGCCTTAACATTTTACGCGCATTTTGGTCGACAAACCACACACGAATCATGTCGGAAAGAAATCCCGGGATCCACACCTGACGAGGCGAGGCCCGTCTTTGTGATAAGGGATTTCGAATACGTCTCGAACCTGAAGGTATCGAGTAACTGTGAGCGAGATTATGACCCATACCCTTGGGACTAGTAAGAGTTCAAGGACTCAATTCATTATTGCTCGTCCCAGTGGATTCATTTGACGACATACAAGCCGACGCGTCATATTGATGATTATGGAAATACCATGGTGGACCCACCCATGGCGTGTGCATTGGTGGAGTCCCTGGTACATGATCTCGGAGGTTTTGTGAAACCCTGAATCCAGAAGGGCGTGCAGCATTGTCTACTCTATAAAGGTGCTACCCTACCGTGTTGAGATGGTTGATCGTCTCGGCCCTTCGATTAATGTGGTTATTCCTCTGACGGTTGGTCTATCTTGTCTTGGTGTCATTGCGTAGGTCCTTGGAACCATGGAACCATTACGACCTTGGGTCGATACTGGTGTTCCCAGTTATCCCTTAATTAGCATTACTCGCGCTAGAGTAAAATTCCTTGTCCTTGACAAACACTGTTGGAGACACCATAGTAATGTGAGCTACCAGTCAGGGCGTATGGTACCTGACTAATCAGGATGAGCTTGAAGGCTTACGTATCGCGCCCATATATGTGACTAACTGGGTCATCGAATGGGATGCCTTATGGGAAGGCTCAGGACTATCGCTTGTGATGCGATCTCAGTCGTCGTTTGTTTTTAAGTAACGACTTGGGCGCGTGAAGCCGTCAGGCCAAATGTGAAATCTATGTCAAACGCATGCATCTATGACTCGATTTCGCCATTTACCTCGAAAGATTCCAAAGGGATGGAACCTTCGACGAGTAAGGGTTCCGGTTTCAAGACTCCTTTCACTCAGATCTCTGCCAAGGATCTAAAAGTCAATTTAAGGGCGTGTGGCCTGGATTATCCAGAATTGACTTACTAGGTTGCTAATATCGATAGGACACCAGTGCCCATGAGGCACATATAAGGGAACAGGTACTAGATACCCTAGTTTTGGGTAGCTACCGGTGTTCTGTATACCGTGTCGGTGGAGACCAGCATGTCGAGATACGGTCGAGATCCTATCCCTTGTTTATTGCGGCAACCACATCGTGATAATTTATATGCATCATTTTCGTGTCGACCAATGTGACAGAGTGATGTGAGCCTCTAGTCCTATGTGTTTAAGTCGGCTTTTAATTCGCGGGGATTGTGGAATCGTACGGACTGGGTGTTATATATACATTGCTTACTGTCAGGGAGCTGAGGGGAGAAGGCGACAAAGAAACTTTGACCTCCATCAGTCCCCACTAGACGCCCTAGTACCATTAACCACAATTGCTCGGGTGGGAGGTAGCAAATCAGCACCTAGAGGATCCTACGGAAATGAAGTCCCATTTTTAATGTGGTTGTTCGGTCGACAAGAACCTAGTGTATTTATCTTAATGGGGAGATAAATATACGGTAAAGTGAGTCGAGCCGAAGGATAAATAAAATGGAATACCCGACGAGGTTTCCAAGTGGACTTTTATGATCATTATGTGGTGCGGTAAGATCACCTGTTTGACATTACCATACCACCCGAGGGGTCCCGTGGTCGGGATGTGACCTGAGCGATGATTGATTGCTGTTGCGAACCCTCTTATTTTTTTTACTCACCTATAGCTCCGAGATAAGGCATGTGGATAGCTACCTGTACTCTTGGAGAGTCGTGGCTAGACACTGGATTGCCGACTTCTTTATATCGGATTGTAGTAGTCACTCTATCTCAAGTTTGACAAACTATGTACCCTAGCCTGGGACACTCGATTTGAGATGGGTATGGCTTGTCATTTATGGAAAAATTGAATGTACTTGACGGGATTGTTCCGTGTTGTCACGATTGATGTCCGTGGCACATCGAGTTCGTGTGCTTCATCGCCAGAATTTCCTATGTGATAAGAATTATCATCCCAGCGTTCGGGGTGTACTGCTCAAAGCCCTTTTGGAGGGCATACGTGTACATCTCTAGTACGTCGAATGACAAGCGGAGATAGGCACATAATCTGGTTTGAGTTTTTCAAGAGATGGCCAATAAATCTTGCAGATTAGAAACCGTTCGGATCAGATGCGAACCTATTAAGAAGTCATACAGACAAGGCGTAGGCCTTAAGAACTTCGAACTTATAATAGGTTCACACTGAGAGTCATACTCTGGGAGAGTGTTGGTAAGCATAGAAATTATAGTAGGCCAAATTCTTGATACTCCAGTGGCACGAAGGTATCGATCAAAATTGGTCTAGTGGCGATTAAGCTCGAATTATCGCAAGAGCTTAAATGGGGCTCTTGATGAATCCCGCAAGTCTGGCATGAGGAAGCATTGTCAATTTCCTCGACCGACGGAAGTTCGGTTGACGTTAAGCTCTACTATTTCGGGAAACCGATAAATGCATCAAAGTGGGATGCCCAAGAGCTTAGCCATAGTTGGACTGTGATACTGTAATCGTTAGAGCACTAAGCGGGAACCTAGCATGAACCTGGGTTCACTTAGGGAAGAGGAGATCTCGTGAAGCGCAAACAACCCGCCCTGTTCAAGGATATTATTGTAATGGACAACTTGAACTGAATTCCGGGACGGAATTCTCTTAACGGGGGGAGAATGTAACATCCGGCAAAAATCGATGTGATTCCGTACGTAATTAGTATATGTAATTAACAGTTTAAGTGCATATTTAAATTAGTTGGATTAATTTAGCCTTAGAGAATAGCAAATTCCCCATAAGATGCATAGGGATGCACATGTTTAATGTTGAAGCACGACGAAATCGTGTGCGAATAAACTTGTCCGGAACGGACGTTGGTGATTACCCGGTAAAAACTAAATAAACGAAAAGGATCCCGGACACCCAGGATATAAAATAAAGGGTATTTTCATGAAATATAATGTGTTTTGGAACTCCAAAACCATAAATGAAAACTTTACATACAAATCTCCCGGTAACGAATAAAGTGCGCGTACCGCACCCGGTACGCGTATAACTTATAATTTCACCCGACAAAGGCCTAATTAACCAACCAACAATTAAACTAGGCTATGTTTAAGGATTATTATAGGCTATTTTATGTCCGGATAATGCGTAAATTAAAACCGAATAAAACTCGAACGAAGCCGTAACTATATATAATTAAGTTGTAGCTAGAATTGTTGGAGATATTTTGCCCAAATGGACCCCACCCCATGACCTCAAGAACCGGCCACCCTCCCATCCATACCTCAAATCTCTTTTTTTGTACTAAAGGATCCATGGTATCTAGCAAAAATCATAAGAGATATGGAGATGATTTGTTGAAATATTATAAAAGGATTGTGAGTACTTGAAGATCATACAAATCTTTCTTTTCTTCTTTAAAACTCACGGCCAAACACCTTTTCCACATCCACCAAGATCACCTATAAGTACCAACTTCCATAAATTAAGGGATTTTTAAATCCAAAGTGGGATATTATGCATCATGTGTGAGATTTTTAAAAGGATTTCTTATGTCCTTATGTGATCTCATAAAATCCTCCACACCTTGCTAAATTTCGGCCAACTCATCCTTTCCATATCTTCTATGATCACACCTGGTACATATAGATTTGTGGAAAGATATGAAAGGAGTATACAAATATCCCAAGACTTAACACTTGATCAAAAAAAAAGCCTTCCCTTCTTTTCTTCTTTGATGCCCTGAAAACACAAACACATATATACATTCACTTTGCAATTTCCAATCACTAAATTCATCCATAAAGCTTCCATATCCAAACCCTTTTGGTGTATTTCAAGCTAGGAGCTAAAACACATAGGAAGAACACACTAATCACCATCAAAAGCAAGCATTGAAAGCTTCCCTAGCCTTGTGCTAGTTGTAAGTATTCTTATCTAAACCTTGCTTTTAAAAGTTTATGTTTTGATGTTTTTGAAGCAAGTTGTACATAAGTGTTTAACAAGGTTTTTAACATAAGATGTGATGTGTTTTATCAAGTTAAAATGGATGTTTAAAACTAGTTAAATGAGCCGTGGGTTTGATGATGATGGATGATGACGTTTTAAGTTGATAAAAGTCACATAATCATGTTTAAAATGTTGATCAAAGCATAGATTGTTATGGTAACTTGAATACACTTGATAGTGATGTTGATCATCTTAAAATAACTATCTAAAGCTTAATAACATATTGATCTTGTGAGAAATGTTGAAATATAAAGTTTACATAACATAAGGAACAAACATAATGTTAACATTTTGGGCAAATTGAACTTAATACCCAAAGTACACCTATTATTATCCTTAAGTAAGTTATTATGGACTTTGGACAAAGTTAGAACATAATAATAACCTTCCAAGACAAAGTTGATTTAATCAAGATTACTAGTTTTGTAATAAATTGTCACTTTTGGAAGTTCAAGGATAAAAATGTAACTTTTGAAAGTTTTGGGTGTTATTTGGAAGCTTTAAAAGTTAAGGGGTAAAAAGTGTCATTTTAGAAAGTTAAGTCCAAAAATGTGACATTTAAAAGTTTGGTGTTGAAAATGTAAACTTGGATAGTCAATGGTTGATTATTGAAAATATTTCCAAGACTTACAAAAATATAGTGTTTTTGTGTTAAATGTTATTTTTATAAAATTAGGATTTCATAAAAATTAGGGGTGGCAAAATGGGTAGGTTGGGTGGGTTTGGGTGTTGGGTTAGGATGGGTTTGGGTTAGGATGGGTGTGGGTCAAGATGGGTAAATTAAAATAATAGGTTAGGATGGGTTGGGTCAGGATGGGTTTGGGCCTGAATGGTTTGGATTAGAATAAGCTCACATCAAAATAGATTAAAATAACAATAAAAATTAAAAATTTAAAAAGTAAAAAAAAAACAAATTTAAAATAAAAAACAAAAATAAATTTAAAAATAAAATCTTAAGAGATCCGAAATATTTCATTTCGAACCGAGCCAGTTAACAACCCGGACTGTTTCGACCCGACTGACCCGTTATCGATCTGGACCGGGTTCGTTAACGACCCGGACTATTCCGACCCGACCGGACCCGTTAACGACCCGAACTGTTTCAACCTGACTGTATCCAATAGCGACCAGGACCGTTTCGACCCGGTCAGGCACGTTAGTGACCGGAATCGCTTTGACCCGGCCTGGCCCGTTTGCTATCCAGACCGTTTCAACCCGATCTGGCTCGTCAACGACCGCGCCTGTTAGCGACCCGGACCATTTCGAACCGGCCGGGCTCGGTTGCGACCCGGACCGTTTCGACCCAGCGGGGCCCGGTAGCGACACGGACAGTTTCGACCAGACCGGGCCCGGAAACTACCCAGACCATTTCAGCCTGACCCGTCCCGTAGCGACCCGGACTGTTTCGTTCCAGCCGGGCCCGGTAGTGACCCGGACCGTTTCGACCCGGACTGTTTCGACCGGACCGGGCCCTGTGGCGACCCGGACCGTTTCTACCCGAACGGGCCCGGTAACGACCCATACCGTTTCAACTTGACCCGTCCCGTAGTGACCCAGACCGTTTCGACCCGAACGGGCCCGGTAGCGACCTCGATCGTTTTGACCTGACCCGCCCGGTAGCGACCCGGACCGTTTCGAGCCAACCGGGTCCGGTAACGACCGAAACCATTTCAACCTGACCCGTCCTGTAGCGACCCGGACTGTTTCGTTCCAGCCGGGCTCGGTAGCGACCGGACCGTTTTGACCCGATCGGGCCCGGTAACGACCCAGACCGTTTCAACCTGACTCGTCCCGTAATGACCCGGACCATTTCGACCGGACCGGGCCCGGTAGCGACCCAGACCGTTTCGACCTGACCGGGCCCGTAAGAGACCCAAACCATTTCAACCTGACCCGTCCCGTAGCGACCCGGACGGTTTCGACCCAGCCGGGCCCGGTAGCAACCGAGACCGTTTCTACCCGACCGTGCCCGGTAACGACCAAGACCGTTTCAACCTGACTCGTCCCGTAGTGAACCGGACTGTTTTGAACGGACCGAGCCCTATGGCGACCCGGACCGTTCTACCCAACCGGGCCCGGTAACGACCAGACCGTTTCAACCTGACCCCCCCGGTAATGACCCGGACCGTTTCGACCCGAACGGGCCCGGTAGCGACCCGGACCGTTTCTACCCGACCGGGCCCGGTAACGACCCAGACCGTTTCAACCTGACCCGTCCTGGAGTGACCCGGACTGTTTCGACCCGACCGGACCCGGTAACAACCTGGACCGTTTCGACCCGACCAGGCCCGACAACGACCAGACCATTTCGACCCGAACTTGCCGGTCAACAACTCAGACTGTTTCGACTCGGTCAAGTCCGCTAACGACTCGAACCATTTCGATGAGATCGGTCTCGTTAACGACCCGTGTTGTTTCGACCTGGTCGTCCGTTAACGACCTGAACGGTTTCGAACCGACTGGGGTTATCAACAAATGCAAAAGATATAAATTTTTTGTTTTTAATGACATTTATTTCTATGAGGCATTAACGCTTTTGGTGTTGGGTGAGTTTTAATTCAAATTTGTATATGGTTATCTAAAAATACCCATCCTGACCCATCTGTTTTTTTTAATTTACCCATCCTGACCCACTTACTTATATCCTACAATTAAAATTACCCATCCTAACCCCCTTGAAAATTATACTAAACCCATTTCAACCCACAAAGTCAAATTTTAAACCCAAAATAACCCAAACTCAACCAAATGGGTTGAAATTGCCAGGTCTAATAAAAATACAAGTTACCAAAGGTTTTGGAAAAATAAAAACTAGGGCTTTTATTACCAAAATTGGTAATTTTAAAGACTTAGTAAAGTTTTATAAAAATGAACATTTTTATGGGAATATAAAAATGATGGAGCATTTTGGGGTTAAAACAACTAAGTCTTGATTTTGGAAATACAAAAGTTATTTTATAAATTTCCAAATAAAAAAATATGGTGAAATTAATAGTGATTAATTTCGAGTAAAACATATTGTCGGAAATTTGATATGAATAACTAAATACATATGTATTTTCGGAAGTAGGAAAATAATATTCGACGTGAAGTATTTATTTCTACAAAATATATATACGTAACTTATATTATTCGTGGAGCGAAAATATATGAGTTAAACGTTCGGACATGAATATGTTTTAACACGACAAGTTATCGGACAAGATGTAAAACGGACGAGAAAATATATATCGTACGAGATACGAATATATATTACGTCAAGGAAATATATATTTTATGAGATAAAATATATGAACTATCATGGGTGAAAAGTATATATAACACTTTCCTAAGTGTTGGAACGTATTCGTGGGAGAACTTAATTGTAAAGTGATCTTTAAAGATTGCGCACGTAAAATTAAGTTAAGTCCGAGAACTTAACAAGTTAAAATACAAAATCAAATCGACAAGACCTCAGTATATTTATTTAAATGGGAAAATAAATATATGGAACAGTGAGTCGAGTCGAAAGTTATAAAACGAAAAGTCGAATCGGCAAGATCTTAGTATATTTATTTGAATGGGAAAATAAATATATGGAACAGTGAGTCGAGTCGAGGGAATATCAAATCGACAAGACCTCAGTATATTTATTTAAATGGGAAAATAAATATATGGAACAGTGAGTCGAGTCGAAAGTTATAAAACGAAAAGTCGAATCGGCTAGATCTTAGTATATTTATTTGAATGGGAAAATAAATATATGGAACAGTGAGTCGAGTCGAGGGAATATCAAATCGACAAGATCCTAGTATATTTATTTAATGGGAAAATAAATATACGGTAAAGTGAGTCGAGACGAGTGTTGGAAAATGAAATCTCGATCGACAAGATCCTAGTATATTTATTTAATGGGAAAATAAATATACGGTAAAGTGAGTCGAGGCGAGTGTTGGAAAATGAAATCTCGATCGACAAGATCCTAGTATAACTACTTAATGGGAAAGTAATTATGCGGTAAAGTGAGTCGAGTCGGAGATAAGTTTATCCGAGTTAGTAAATATATTGAAAACACATATATTAAACAATAAGATCATGATGTGATAAAATCGGGAAATGATCTTAGTTCGCGGCGACGAACCTAACTAACTTCAAGGATAATGTTGATATGTTTATTAAACATAAGTTAAGTGAAACTTATAACGGGGGTAATCCATCACCAACGGACCTAGGCACATGTTTTAAACGAGGAATTGTATAACAATTGTGTTGTTGGGAGTTGGGTGTACAACTTGCCGGTAAAACACACATGATAGGCTTAGTGACTCATACGTCTAAGAACGCCTGTAGGTATTTGACCTTGGATACCTGCTATTCTCTGGTATTTGTGCACGCTGAGTTTGAGGTGAGTTTTCACGGCCCCATTTTAAACTGTTTTTACGTTTTTGGGGGAAAGATATGTTTTGTTAAATTGCTGTAACATGTGGAATATAATATTTAGCACGATGGGTACCTGGGTAACAGGAAACCACTTGGGGTAAGACCTCGCTGTTTACTGTAACCATTAATTCAGGGAAATGAAACCAAAGGGATATCTGGGTAGTACTATCGGTGCCTGACAAGGCCCACCTCTGGTTGATAGCGTCAACCCGGTAAAGACAAGAGGTGCATGTATTCTGAACTGAGTTGTTGTCCAAGAAGCAACTCGCGGGGCAATCTGTTGTATAGTCTTGGTTTGGTTATGGGCCCGGGAGGGAGTCGCCATCGTCATGTAGGAGCTAGCTACTCCACATATATGACACTACTTATATTATATTTCCGTTACATGCCGGTATTGCAATGTTTTGCTATGTGAAATTAAAACATGTGAACTCACCAATATGTATATATTGACGTGTCTTTTAAACATATCTTTCAGGCAATTAGGCTGCTGAAAGGAATGGCTAGTGCGGGGGAAACAGGGACGTCGGTCTTTTGGGGGTTTTACTTTTATTTTCCGTAGGTTCGGAATATAGTCGAGAAACCCTTTTGTTTAAACTAAACTTGTATGGATGTGTACGTTTGGAACAACGAAAACATCTTACGACGTCTTAATAATATGATATTTTCTAAATAATTATTGTTTGTGTTAATCTCGACTTTGATATACTTTTCGAGCATTGCGCCACGTGTTTCCGCCGTTGGCGTGGTGTGACATAGCCCCTCTATGTTAAAATGAGCTGCTGCCTGCTGCTAAAATGAGCTGCCCTCACGGATAAAATGCGCCTCCTACCTAAAACAATATCTACCGACTGCCTACCTCAAACAAACAAACTCCTCCCAACAACCACACGCTACGGCCTCCACCATCTTCCACTGTAACTCGTAGCTCCATCATGAAACACCACCATACCAACCTACAGGCTGTAACGACTATACTAACGTGTAACTACCGTACTTCTTCGCCGTCGACCCACCAACTCGCGCCACCTTGTATCTAACGTGCGCCGCAAACCTGCTTTGTCTTGCACCGTCTCCGCCTCTATGCTTCCATATGCTTCCAACAGTTTTCTATTGCCGCCACAAGATGTTGGTGTAGTGTGTGTCGATGGATACCTGTGATACTTGACGACAAAACCGACACGACGGCGTTTGGTGGTGGTACCGGGTAGGTGGTTATGGTGGTGGCGGTGGTGGTTTTGCCTCAGTGGTAGACTGTGCTTTTGCACGCCTGTTGCTCGATCTAATGTTTACGCCTGTTTTGTTTGTTCATACGACACTATGTTACTTAGCTTTGGTGCTTGACTTGTATGTACAGAAATTTTGATTCTTTCTTATTATATTATACTGCCACAATACATTTTTGAACCTCTACTTTCAGCTTAAGCATGTTATTTTCACAACAAACTTTATAGATTTAAGATCTTTTAAAACAAGAGTTCAATATTTGAAGAGACAAGTTTTGTATGAGATTTTGCTGTGATATATTTGAAAATATTCTTATTATTGAAGCATGAACATACCAACTGATATAGATACAATGGAAATTAATCACAAGTTTTGTATGAGATATTTTTCTTATTATTGAGGCATGAACATACCAACTGATATAGATACAATGGAAAATTAATAACACAATTTTGAAGCCTCTATTGTAGTGCCTATACTGTTATTTAGATGTCTTCATTTGTTTTCCCTTTTTTTGGTTGTTTTTTTCGGTTACTCACGGTTTGCGTTGCCTTTTGTGCAGCTAAATTTTCTACCTTGTGTTCTGCTGGTTGTTTATGCTGGTATGTGTCTTTACATGTAAACTGCATGCTTTTTTTATGCTGGTATGTGTCTTTACATGTAAACTGCATGCTTAACTGATTGTATACTTCAACTTTCATAGGTGATAGGTAAATGTATGTCTTGTATATTGTTTTCCTACCTCACTAGCAACAGCCTTTGCATTGCTTTTGATACATTTGCGCGCTTTTAGGGAAGCTCGCTCTAAGCGTAGGCAAATACACCACTCATCATCAGCAAAAAGATCGTTGGACTTAGGCGATGGTAAGTATGTAACTCGCAGTACATACATTTACACCCATCTGCCATTTACAATGTCAAACATGCAGAAAACGAAGATCTTGAAGACATATCTGCGCACAGAGGCAAGAGGAAGACGTAACACCATCAACATCTGGAAGCAAACCTAATATAATAGTATCAACACACTTAGTGTTACTAACTGTAGTGTACAGCTTTCATAGCGGCCACTTTTTGGTAATGTATAGAAACGACCCTTTATGTCTCTTTTCTAAACCAATGTCCAAAACCCCATTGACAGCGCGCAACGCGCGCTTACAAATACAACTAGTTTACTTTATGGACAAAAAGGGTACAATATTGTCAAAAAGAGGGACCATAACGGCACTGTATTCATTATCATTAATAAAATAATAATCTATAATCTATAACTTATAATAAAAGAATTGAATATTGATGAGGTGGCATTCAATGGAGGCCTTAACCTTCCTTTGAATGTGCCACGTGGCACGTTAAGGTGAGAGTTTTTAATTTATTTTTTTATTTTGTTTTCAACCATTCTCCTACATTTATCTATCCCTAATCTTTTAAAAAATTTAGAAAACAAATTTAGATTTTTCTCTCTAATGTTTCTTCCTATCATTTTTAACCGTTAATATCTTTTATATACGAGATTTTTTAAAGAAAAAAATTACACCAAATTAACGAGCATTTTATTATCTTTCCAACGAGTACCATAGTGCTATATAAAAAACGGAGAAAAAAACGACTATTTTTTATGGGGTTCGTTCATACAGGAAAAAAACACAAAGTGTTCAAGTTATTCATTAATCATGTTTTTTATTTTAAACCAGGTTCTTATATACAATGTTGAAATTTAGCCCAATCGTCATGCTATTATTGGAATTTTACTCTTCTAAAGGTGAATAGGTATACTTCATCAAGAGAAGCTAGGAGAAAGAATCGCGCAACACTGCGACACATGGTGTCACCTTAGAGCAAGGTTATTTTTTTAATTACAAGAGTGATAATTATTACTATTAGTATTAGTATTATTAGAATTGTTATATTTTTCAACCCCGGGACACTCCCGGGATAAAAGCTAGTAATCTATATTCTATATATATTGTAAAGGGAGAAATCCTACATGTTATTTATTTAGACATTATCTCTTTTGAGAGATGCCATGTAGGATCATAGGTGTCACCTATTACACCTATTAAAAAAAACAAATAATATATTAAAACCTAATCTACTAAATTTAAATATTAAACCTTTATTATTTTCTCTCTTATGTTTTCTCCCATATCGTTTAAACGTTAATATTTTTTATATACGAGATTCACGCCTCAATTTGGTGAGTAATTACGCTACTCTGCAGCTTCCAGACTCAGTTTTTATGGCCTAAGAACACGTTTTGGCAAAAAAATAGCATTTTGGTTTTCGGAGGTGCGGACCCATTTTCACACCACTTTCCATTTTTAGCAGAAAACGTGCGATTTTTAAATCGACTCAAGCGTCAATTTGTTGAGTAATTACGCTACTCTGCAGCTTCCAAACTCAGTTTTTATGGCCTAAGAACACGTTTTGGCAAAAAAAATCGAATTTTGGTTTTCGGAGGTGCGGGCCCATTTTCACACCAGTTTCCTTTTTTACCAGAAAACGAGCGATTTTTAAATCGATTCACGCGTCAATTTGGTGATAAATTACACTACTCTACAGCTTCCAAACTCAGTTTTTATGGCCTAAGAACACGTTTTGGCAAAAAAAATCGAATTTTGGTTTTCGGAGGTGCGGGCCCATTTTCACACCACTTTCCATTTTTAGCAGAAAACGTGCGATTTTTAAATCGATTCACGCGTCAATTTGGTGAGTAATTACGCTACTCTGCAGCTTCCAGACTCAGTTTTTATAGCCTAGGAACATGTTTTGGCAAAAAAATAGCATTTTGGTTTTCGGAGGTGCGGACCCATTTTCACACCACTTTCCATTTTTAGCAGAAAACGTGCGATTTTTAAATCGATTCACGCGTCAATTTGGTGAGTAACTACGCTACTCTGCAGCTTCCAGACTCAGTTTTTATGG